>MIQA02003578.1:11782-37088 GCA_001887855.2 Sclerospora graminicola | reverse complement strand
TATAACTTAGTATAACAAAAGCTATTCGTACATCCGATTGAGACGTTTATACTCACTGTATGTTCTGAAAGTTAGTCTTCATGTTCATCTTCGTTCTCGCCTTCATTCAATTCCTTTTCGCTTCCTCCTTCGAGCGCGCGATAAATATTCCGATTCGCTGCGTCCGGGTGTGTTTCAATGTGGCTAACGTGAGGATTCGCAGTCACCACTCGAATCTTCAGAAGCAGGACCTTATAGCCGTTAATCTCATCCTTTTTGCATAAAATTAGAGCCCTTTCAGCGTGTTTTCCAAGTGATTTCTTTTTGACATCACGCCATGCCTTTCAAGGCAAGCCAAAAACCACACTATCCGTCGCGTTCAGTTGAATCTTCGTTAAAAATTAAGACTTTGATAGGAGACGCACGTCTTGGATTTGATCTTGTCGGGCTTCCGTTTAGGATGTAGCTGGCGTACGCCGCCGCTTCCGACCAGTACATGTGTGATACATCCGAACCAAATATCATGCACTGAACCACATTAAATTTGGTTCGGTTCATCCTTTCCGCTTTCCCGTTGGAAGCCGGACTTCCAGTTTCCGTAACTTTCCTTCTTACGCCTGTCCTTTTCCAAAAACAGGTCCACGTTGCGATATTCTCCGCCCGCAATGGTCCGCAGCACTTGAATGTGACTATTAAATTCCGTCTCAAACTAAACCAAAAAAAGTTCGAGAACATCTTTGCTGTCTAATCTTTAGTTTTGGCAGCAAAGACTCGCACGTAATTCAAAAAATCATCCACAAATACTGCAAAATATCTATTTCCTCACCTATCTCTTTGGCGTGATAGGCCTTTTCAAGAAACTGCTTATGACGCCACCAATGCGGTCTATTAGCGCGTTTGGTCCGACATCTTTCTGTGACTGTTTAGTTTTGGTAGCCTTCCCTTCCGCACATGTCAACCAGTTTGCCTTGCGTCGGTCAGTGAGTTTGACTACATACGCAGGATCTTTCGCTAACCATTCGATCGTATCGTAGGCTAGATGACCTAGCCTCAGATGAAACTGATGTAGCGTTCCGTCTTTGTAATCGTCAAAGTCTTGTGATACCACATTCATAATCATATTTGAGAACATTTGTGCTCTTTTCAGCCTCTTCGTTGTGCTTGAGTTTGCAGTGAACACATAGCGAAAACCATTGACTTCGAATATATCTTCATTTTTGTATATAAGCTGCATAAGTTTTCCATTGTCTACCCCCTTTTCCTGAGGCATCCCAGAGAAATAATTTTTTTTGCAAGGTTCGGTGCGAATTACACCTCCGTCAACTCTATGATGGAAAAGTCACTCTTGAGCGTTACACTCCCAACGCTCGTGTCTTGTTGGTTCCTCCATCTAGAAGTGTCATGTTTTCTTTTATTACGCAGTCTCTGGCGTCATCCAATGCCTCACGCTTGACACTTAGTGTCTGCTTGTGTGCTGGAGCCAATTTCCTAATCCAGAACGGAGGTTTTGGGTGGAATTCGGATACCTACTAGCCCTGATGATCCGACTATCGGAGGGGGTACCCCGTTGATCCTGATCGGCAGGATCGACAGGATCGGATGAATCGAAAACCTAAGCAAATCCCGTCGGGGGACCTCCGGTAAGCCAAAAGCGTATATGCGCGTCTTAACCGGTAACCCTGTGCTCCCAATGACTGCGACACGTGGAGGGGCGACTCTTTGATTAGGGGGTAAATTCAATCCTGTTATTATATATGCAATATGTAATACCTAACGTACCATACACCAACTTGTGTGATCCACCTCGTACTTCAATCTTGATCATCTTGTCACAAAGTTGACCCGGTACCACCATACACCAATCTTCAACGCGTCTTCAACCTGATTCGTACCACTATAGACCGATCTTTAGCCGATCCTGATCCGGTTCTCTGCGATCTTCAACCAACCTGATCTTCAAGTATCAGCTCGGAAAGCTTCAGCTTAGAATCAGCATCTTGGGATGTTGTCCATTCGATTCGGCACCGATCTTGGCTGAAACTCCTTCTTTCTTAACACCTGGAAGCTGATTCAGGGCCGACCCAAGCCGGTTCAGGACCGGCCCGGGAATCATGTCGAATCAGGTCGAATCAGCCCCAAATCACTTCGAACCACCTCAGGATCACCCAGACATCGACATTTCCCGCTCGCTAAACCCTGTCTTCGACCTCCATTATACGGTAAGCCGCGAGGTTGAAGTAAAATCAGCACTCCTCCTAGAGTCGGACCCAATCTGATCTTTTAATGCTGATTCGGAGCAAGTTCGTTGACCCTTGCCACTTGTTTCAGCTGATATGTCTCATAAAGCTCACCATTTCACACAAAGGGCCCCGTCATACATATCTTTAGGGCGGGGCCAAATCGTTAGGCCGGTTAACCGAGATCTCCATATCACATCGCTCGAACCACTTCGATCGGCGATGATCTACTCCAATCATCAGGTTCTACTACGTCCGATATATCAAACCGTCCATAACACTGCTTTTCACATATGTCTTGACCGGTCCGGTCTTGCACAAACCCGGTCCGGTATCTGGATATTCACATCCGATCGTGATATTTACCGGTCCGTTGTTCTCTGGGACAGGGTGTGACAACGGCATCATCTTGTTTTTTCTCCACGTTTTACGATAGCCCGTTATCACTTATGTACCATCCTGAGTGAAGCCAACCTGTCCCAGCCATCAACGGTTATGTCTTGATAGGTGTTCCCACAGCCACCAATCAACAGCCGTATGCGGACCACTTATTCCTGATTTTTGTTGAATCACTCTACCACAGCCGCCCCTGAGACTAACTGCAGACTGCGGTTCGACACACCCCATAACGATATTCCCACTTGGTGATCATGTCTGATCCGGTTCTGCCTCCTACTTCTTCTCCGGCCCCTTCGTCTGATTCTCCAGACGATGCCTCGCCTCCATGATCAAGTTCGTCTGATCTGCGTTCTTCGGTTACCACGACTTCTCCGGGCTTGACTTCCCTGACCACCACGATCGCGACCAGCTCTCTATCTCCGACATCAACTTTAACTTCCTTCCGTTCGCCCTTGAGTTTTGCCACCTGTTCCCTTCTGAGCCGTTCCTTCAGCTACTTGGAGCAACTGGCACTCTTAGTGGAAGGGGCGGGTTCGCTCTCCTTAGCTTCAGCGGACACTAGCAGACGGCGGCTTGGTCTTCGGTACGCGATTCCTGAGCTGGCCTCCTTATGCGAGACCAACCGGACACTTCGTGCTGGATTGTCCAACCAATAAGTTGCTATAAATTGCTTGGAATGTGAATCTGCGGACCTGGTTCATCGACTATCAGCTTTACAGGTGGACTACGACCAGCTCAGCGCTCTTCGCTCTGACCAAAACCGTGACCGTGACCGGACAAGATTGGAAGCCCGTATCCAGGTCTTGACATCTGAGCGTGATCAGTTATCCGCCGATCTTGCTGCTCTACGTATATCGGAAAACCCTTCGCACCGTTGTCTCGCTGTAGTTCATGGCTCGCGCCCTATCTATCACTGCCCGCGACCAAGGTATGTTTCGTTCAATGTGACTTATTCCATACAGATGAATAACTTCTTTTACTTTCACCAGATGAGCGCATCGAGAGTATGAAGAAGTCAATGGTTAACCACCATCATAACCATGACTAGTTAATTCAAGAGAGAAATATTGCAATCCAAGAAGTGGAACGCTTGGAGGTAGAAACGCACCATATGGATGAGCAGAGCGACTTCCTGGTCAAGGAGCTCTCTGATTCTCGTATTGGCCGTTCTAGAGTTCAGAAACGGTTGAGTGAGAATCAGAAAGAGGCTGAAGATCGTCGGCGGGGGTTAACCCTCGCCCGAGTTGTTTCCAGACCTTGCAGTTGGATGAGCGCACCTGGACCCGTTGTCTCTTCGATCTGAAGAAGGTCACCCACTAGACGATCGACAAGTAGACCGGTCTGAATGCTTATTCGGAATCGCTCCGGAACGCTTTACATGGAATTTCCCAGTTGCTCGGCGCCCTCGATCTGGCCGGTAAATCACCAAGCAAGCCTCCTGAATTAGGCCCGTCTTCGCCAGCATTTTCCCCTGCTTCTCATTCGCTGGTCGATGTGGAAGTCATTCAGCCGACGGTCAACGAATTGGCGGTGCCTGAAGTCGCACGGTTTGGTTCTTCTCCGATTCCGGAACCAGTTTCAGCACCATCGGATTCAGTAACTCGTAGGCGAAAAGTGATTCTAAAGGGAACCCTGTTCCTGCCAAGCGTCCTCGTCTCTTCGTCCCTGATTCCGATGATGATTCGACGGACTTGGACGAACGGACCCGGACCGCTTTGGTCAAGTCGCGCAGTACCGGTCGTTGAGCTTCGACAACAAGCCCACCGAAACCGGCTTCGTTAAGTCAAGCCATCGATTTACCCTGTTCGGACGACGATGGAGTGGACGAACTGGAAGAGAAGCGACTGGCTCCGGCCACTTCAAGTAGTCCTCCGTCGACTAATTCGACGCCGATCGGTCGGCCTGCCAGTTTTACTGGCGTCTTCATTCCAGCTTCACGTTCAACCGTGCACCGACATGATTACAGCTACGACCCAAGCAAGAAATTCATGGACTTGTATATTATTTCAGAGACCAAGCCGACAGCAGCTCAACTTGCGTCTCGCCATCCATGGCGTGATCGTCAAGTGTGGGACTTAACCCCGATGGCCCTCCAATTCAAGAAGAAGATTGTTCCTCGCTGTTTCTCTCGCCCAGGAAGATGGATTTTCCCTGCCAAGTCATCGGCGCCTCCGCGGGACCAGTGATATCCAGGTTTGCTCACGGCAAATGCTGTTCGGGTCATGATTGATTCGAACTCTGGAAGGTTCTTGCGACCCCTACGCCTTGGTTAGATTTTCCCGATCACCCCTGGTTTTACGCCCTAAAGTCGCGTTTGGACCAATTCCATGGTCAAGCAATATGTGAATCTACCCATCGGTTCCCGATCACCAGTAGTATCCGCAAGGATGATTGGATGGAACATTATTTCCATACTCGCAAACATCGCCGAAGAAAGCCGGGGTCGCTTGGGCTGCAATTTTTATTTCGTGGTGGATTGCGTCCAAATCAACGAATGTGACTTGGATGTTTTCCTGTTTCCCTCCGTGTTGCACCTGCCTGTTCGCCGAGTAGAAGCGAGAGAGGTTACGCCGGACGCCGGAGATTAGTACCCCGGTTATGGGCATCCGACCCCGATCGACTCGTTGCAAGACGCTATGACCTTTGTTGATCACCAAGAGTCCTGGCGAAACCAGTATCGCCTAAATCCTATGGATCATCCGGGGCTTCACGTTTCTCGTCTAAGTGCGAAGTATGACCCATAACTATTGCGACAACCAGTCGTTTCTCTTTTAATTCATTAATATATCGCGATAACATTTTTCTTGTCTTTCTTGTATTCCATATTCGTGACCATATCTCCAGGTTCCAAATCTTGTTCTCATTTTGCGTATTCGATTGTTCCACATGCACGTAAATGCAATTGTCGTGATATATATATATGTTTGTCGACTCCGAAACAGCTTACTTTCCTTGATTTCGACTAAGTCAGATCGGTTTCACTAGCTGATCCGTAGAGATATACCGTCATGCTGTTGGGATTCTTGGCTACCTTCTTCATGAGTTTGCATAACTCATAATCGGTTCCGTCTCAACCGATCACGTACAAATGCTCTTACTTAACCTCATAGCTGAGATCTCGTTCATCCATCCAAGTCGGATCGTCATAACCTTTTCCACTGGACCAAGAAATCTCGATGGGTTCGACCAAATCGGGTCCTTTTGCCCGATCGGGTGTCTACAATCTTCTCAACTTCGAATTCATTTTAATCCATCACTCTCTCCCAACTATCTTCAGGTAAAAGGGCCTCGTCAAAGTCAAGCCTTGGTTGATCTTCGAGTGATAACCTGATTTTTGGACGATCAAGAAATTCCCTTACCAGTTTTTATTTCGACAAATGGACGATCGGAAAAACTCCGTAATCGATGCCTGCGGTGATCAACCGGGCGGCATGATCGCTGATCTGCTTAGAAACACGGAACGGCCCGTGCCATATGTGCGCTAACTTCCTGGCATATCCTTCTTTCAGCCGATCAAGGTAAACCAGACCCTTGATCCCGGTTCAATATTATGGGAATCAATCTGGTCGTTATCCGATCAGCTCTTTCTTGGATCGCTCTCCGGGGTCGTTCATTGACCTATTCTCGCGCGTGTTGGTAATGGCGCTTCCGTCCCATACGCCACCGACGGGCCTCGCGACCCCGACCTCTGGTACATCCGACGGGGATCGCCGATTCAATGGTTGATCGAAGGTCCCAACCTTACGCCAAATAAAAGGGGGTGTCTCCCCAGATCCGATCGAAGGAAGAATTTAACGCAAATACCAGTCTTTCTGCATATTCGTCCCAATCTTGTTGGGCGGAATCAGCGACAAACATCTTAGTAGCCCTGGTTAGCGTCTGTACCATCCGTTCAGCTTTGCCGTTCGCTTGTAGCCGGTAGGCCATGGTCGCACTTTGTTTCTGACCAAGCATATGATTAAAAAAATCGGTAAACTTCAGCCATAAAGTTCGTTTCTCGACCGTGCCTAATTACTTCACTGGCACCAAATCGCCTGAAAACACATTTCTCGTAACAACGGGCGACCTGCTGGGCGGCTCGAGTAAACCCAGCTTTGGCGATCAGAATGATCGTGTTATGAAGGCTTTACGTGGATGGCCAAGTCATGACCTCTTACATGTGAAACGCGATTGGAACCACCTAGCCACGATGGCCATGCGTGATCAGACTGGATCGATGATTACCGATAAAGCACTGCTGGAGGAATTGGTCGAGATCAATAGGTTGCCCGAGCTGATTCATGCGGAAGATAAACAGGAAGCATCCCAGGTCTTGATCATGACGTGATCACGAGCCAGATCAACACCTAGCAGGCTACTCTCTCGAGAAAGCCTAACAGAAAAAATAGTACAGGAGATGCGGATTGAAAGAATTCTCAAGGCACAAGACGAAGAAAAATGGATCGTTGATTTGAAGGCTTTTCTGAATGGAGATTTGGAGAAATTGAGTCAGAATGAAGCAAACGATTGTGTTAATATCGCGTCCAGCTATGAGATTGACGAAAACGATTTGTTATTTGACTATGCCCAAGCTGATCAGGCTGACGCAGATCTGGATCGATCAGCGAGACTTGTGATTCCGGAGACCTTACAAGTAGATATCTTGCATCAGTATTACGTCAGTTTAGAGGGTGGTCACCAGGGCGTGGGTCGGACGTACCACAGGATTCGCAAACATTTCCACTGGAGAGGTTTATATCGAAGTGTCCAAAAGTTTGTCGGAACGTGTACAGATTGCGAAACCGGGAAGGGTATGCCGAATATCCGGGGTAGATCACCCGGGAACATCCAGGCGACTTACCCTTTCCAAGTGATAGCGATGGATCTACATACCTTCCTTGCCGAAATCGTTCAAAGGCAATACAGAACTGCTGATTTGGACTGATCTGTTCACGGGATTGGTGATCGCGAAAGCGGGATCTACCCGAACAGCCCAACAAGTCGCCTGCATTTATGAGGAATGTGTCTTTAGGCGGTTTGGAGCAAGTGAGGTGATCAGGCACGATCGGGAACCAGGTTTCATGGCTGAAGTTTTTCGATCATTCAATCAGATGCTTGGTCAGAAACAAAGCGCGACCATGGCCTACCGTCCGCAGGCGAACGGCAAGGCCGAGCGTATGGTGCAGACGCTAACCAGAGCTATTAAGATGTATGTCGCGGATTCTGCTCAACAAGATTGGGATGAGTATGCAGAGAGACTGGTATTTGCGTTAAATTCTTCTTTCTATCGGATCAGGGGAGATACCCCGTTTTACTTGGCGTATGGTTGGGACCCCCGGTCTACTATCGAATCGGTGATTCCCGTCGGATGTACCCGAGGCCGAGATCGCGAAGCTCGTCGATGGCGTATGGGACTCCAGCGCCATTACCAGCATGCGCGGGAACAAGTGAATGAACGACTGCGGAGGGCGATCCAAGAGAGAGCTGATCGGAATAACGATCAAGCTGATTCGCATAATATCGAACCGGGATCAAGGGTCTGGCTTTACTTGGATCGCGTGAAAGAAGGATACGCCAGGAAGTTAGCGCATTTGTGGCATGGACCATTCCGTGTATCCGAATTGATCGGCGACCATGCTGCCCGGTTAATTACGGCTGGTACCTATTATGGAGTTTTCCCGATCGTCCACTTGTCGAAGCTGAAGCTAGTCCGGGAATACCCCGATCGCCCAAAAACTAGGTTGTCATCCGATGATCAGCCAAGGTTTGGCTTCGACGAAGCTCTCTTTCCCGAAGACAGTTGGGAAAGAACATTGGATCAAAATGAATTTGAAGTGGAAAAGATTTTGGATACCCGATCGGGCAAGAGGACCCGATTCGGTCGAACCCATCGTGATTACTTAGTTCAGTGGAAAGGTTACAACGATCCAGCATGGGTTATCACGATAAATACGGGTCATACTTTGCGCGCAGACGGGAGATCTTGAGCGCCGGATGATCCTTGGGGCTTAAGCGGTATTGGTTCCGCCAGGGCTCTTGACGATCGGCAAAGTTCAAAGCATCGCGCAACGTGCCGATCGGAGTCGGGTGTCCATGACCGGGATACCATTTCCCGCCGGCGGCCTTGATGCCTCGTGTTTCCGCCCGCCGAACATGCAGATGCAGCACGGCGGGGAACAGGAAAACGTCCAAGTCGCGCTTGCCGCGCTGGATACTATCAACCACAAGTCACCGATCACGGCCCAAGTAGCTCCAGCTTTGGTACGTCGGCGCTTGCGAGCATGGAAGTAGTGCTCAAGTCAAGCGTCCCTACGCATATTCGCAGTGATCGGGAAGTGGTGAGCTGCCTCCCATAGCGCCTGACCATAGTCCCGGTAATACGAAGCCAGGTGTTCCTTCAGAGCTCCGAGCCAGGGACTATCAGGAAAGTCCAATCCGGGCATAGGCTTCGCGAGAACATCCCAAGGCTCTGAATCGATTAAGAGTTTGATGGGCCCGGGTTGCAGCACATCAGATTGCCAGTGTTCGTCCCTGGGCGCCGGCGACCTGCTCGGGAAAATACACCTTGACGGACGGGACCAACAGCGAGGGACGAGTTTGCGTCTTACCAAAAGAACGAGAGGCGTTAAGTCCCATAGCTGATCAGCACTCCAGGGTCGTCGGGTCGCCAGCAGGGTCTTCGACGGTTCGCCCCGCATAACGGCGTATAGATCCATGAACTTCTCGTTCGGATCATAGCTGTAGTCGTCTTGATAGATCGGCGATTTAGCCGCTGGAACGAAGACGCCAGTGAAGTTGGGCGGTCTGGTAGTCGGCGTTGTACCGACGATCGGAGGAGCGCTAGAAACAGCCAGATCCGGTCGCTTGTCTTCTAAACCGCCCTCGTCATGCCATCTGAGTCAAGCTAAGCGACGGCCTGGGTCAGCGAGGCTGAGCCCGACGAGGTCGTCACCGAAATTCGACGATCAGCGCTGCGTGATCTGGCCAGAGCAGTTCGCGTCCGCTCGTCCAAATCTGTCGACTCGTCAACAGAGTCAGTGATGAGGCGAGAGCGCTTAGCAGGAACCGTCTTCCGTTTCGATTGGCTTGCCCGTTTGCGCTTCGCCGAACCCAAGATCGACGAGACCGGTCCCGAAGCTGGTGGCGGACGGGATGGTGTGGACGCAAGAGCCGCTGCTTTGCTGATCAGTGGCTGATCAGCATCCATGGTAATCGGCGAAGAAGCGACGGAGAAGGTGGGTGACGGCGGGCCGGATCCAAGAGACTTATAAGATTGCGTCCCGGCCGGGACAAGAGAGCTATCGGCTCAGGGAATCCCTGCAAAGCCGCCCGAAGCGACCCCGAATCAGCGCGGGTCGGTCCACCTGTCCATTGTCTGGTGGGCGATCTTCTTCAAGTCAACATGGCGTTGGGTCCAAGCGCGCTCATCGAGCTTCAGGGTTTCAAGCTTAACCCGAGCAAGATTAAACTCGCGCCGGCGATCTTCAGCTTCCTTCTGGTTCTCGCTCAACCTTTTTTGTATGTTGGCACGGCCGATGCGCGAATCAGAAAGCTGTTTCACCAAAAGCTGGACCTGTTCATCCGTGTGACGCATCTGGACCTCCAAGCGCTCCACTTCCTCGGCGGTACGAATTTTGTTCCGGAGTAGCTGATCGTGGTCGCGAAGGTGATCATCAAGCAGTTGCAAATGACCCACCATCTCGACCATCGAACACTTCATCGCTTCGATGCGCTCGTCTGGAAGCAAGGATAGAAGAAGTTATATACATATTGGGGAAGAAGCAGATGGGTTGGTCATACCTTGGTTGCGGACGGTGACAGATAGCGAGCGAATCATCGATTGCAGGGAAGCAACAGTATCGGAGAGTTGAGCTGAGGCGCGCAGGGCACGAGATCAGCGGACAACTGATCTCGCTCGACTGTTAAATCTTGGGAGCGGTTAGTTAGGTCCAGCAAATCACGATCGAGTCTGTCGCGGTCCAGTTGTAAATTCGATAGTTGACGTGCCAGATCGGTGGAATCGCGCTCCAGACGATCTATGATGACCCGACGATTGAACAACTCGGCGCGAAGTGTTTAGTTAGCCTCGCACAAGGAAATTAATTCAGGAGTTGCGCTCTGGAGCCCCAATGGCAATCGGCTAGTCTCTATGTGCCCCAGCGTGAGCGGGCCCGTTCTCTCCACCAGGCGAGCCAGTTGCTCCAAATAACCAGCGGGGCGGCTCGGAGAGGGCCGAGCAGGGAAAGTCAGAGGCGGGCGATAAGAAGTCAGGGTCGTCGTCGGGGAGATGAAGCTGGCCGTGATCGTGGTGGCGGCGGTCGAGATTGGAGAAGTCGCAGGAGGCTGAACTTGGCCCCAGAGACAAGATGCTCGGTCGGAGAGGCAGCCGAGTAGGCAGGGAATGAGAGAGGAGGCCAACTTGAATCGGACATGGCTGGTCGCTAAGTGGAAGATTCGGAAATGGATGAGTCGAACTGCAGTCGTTGCGCGGCTGCAGTTAGGCTCAGGGGCGGCTGTGGTGAAGCGATCTGACAAAAATGTTGAGAATAAGGTGGACCACACATGACCGTTGATTGGTGACGATGGGAACACCCATCAAGATGGGACAGTTGATGGGTGGGACAGGCTGATATCGTATACTACGAAAGGTGGTTGACAACGGGCTTTCGTAGTGTGAAGGGATAAGCCAAATACCGTTACTACGTCTGGTCCCGGATATTAAAGGAATGGTGAAGGTCACGATCCGATCGGGGTATTGCGTGTTAAGTGAAGTTCATGTGGGCGTACATGGCTAGATCGACTGAGATAAACTGGAGATACGGCATCAATGGCGGAGTAATATATCAGGAACAGCTGAATCCAGTTATCGGGATGAGTTATGAACGGTACAGATGTTGAATTTGGATGGGATATGAAATTCCGGCTCGATCGGCCGAGTCACCTAACTCTGCCCTAGAATACGAAGATCAGGTACAGAATAGAACTGGGTATGTAGAGTGGCGAGCCGTGCGAGCATTACCAAGTTGAGGCAAGCGGTGAGAGTTGATGGATCGGTCCAGAATTAACGCAAGAAGGTCCGATCAGGTCCAATTTCACGAGAAATGCTGAGTCGGTGCGATCTTTGCATCCCGACAGATAATGAAGGTCAAGAATATGGTCAAGTGAACTGGGAAAGTCGACGTGTGGTGGTAACCCTAAGGTGTTTCGAGGTGATCTGGGGCTGATCGCCCTGATCACTGCCCCGATCACTCTGCCGATCGCTGTGCTGATCATGATCTGAACCGATCGGCCCCAAACCAGCTTCCAGGTGTGAAGAGAGATGGAGTTTTCAGTTAAGCCGGGTTGGATATGAGGCGAACAGTGTCCGAGAGGCAGATCTCGAGCGGGTTCCAGGCTGTTTATCGAGAGATCAGGATGGTTGAAGATCGCCATAGAGTTTGACCATAATCGGGTCAGAAGTGGTACGGATCAGTTTGAAGGTGCAACAAAGATGGGTAAGGTGGTACTACGCAACCGTGCGACGAAGCGAACAGGATCGAAGTATGAGGCAGGCACATGAGTTGGTGTACGGTACACTAGGTATAGGACATTGCATATATAATAACAGGTTTTGATTTACCCCCTAAGCAAAGAGTCGCTCCGCCACGTGTCGCGGTCATTGGGAGCACAGGGTTAACTAGGCCCCTGTCGTAATTCCCGGTTAAGACGCGCTTAGACGCATTTTGGCTTACCGGAAGGCCCCCGACGGGTTTTGTTTAGTTTTTCAAACCTCACCCCCCACGCGCACGTGTTTGGAACACGTTTATTATTGGAAAGGTTTTGTGGAGATAACGTTTGTAGATTACTGTGGAAGATCGTGGTTTGATCGCGTTTTTCTTGGTTTCTCGTTGTCTCTCGTTCTTATTGGCTGGCCTGATCGGACGAAGTTTCCCGATCAGTGCCTAGATACTGAAGTTAAGTATCGACCCTGACTCGTTCTCCGGTGAAGATTTTCACCCGAGGACACCCCCGTCTCGAGAAGGTCATCCCCTCCGACCTGATCAAGATCATCGTTTTTGTTACCGAGGCCACCTGAGTGAGTGTTACCACCCCCGATCAATGGGTACACAAGGTGAGATGAAGTTAAGTATGGATTCTATCGCACATGATGACCGGGAGGATGACCGAGAGGATCGGATCAGTCTCCATAGTGGTGATTCATCCGATTCTGATGGCGATCAGGATCAACGGTGTACCCCCTCCGATAGTTGGTCGTCCGGGCTAGTGGGTATCCGGATTCCACCCAAGACATCCGTCCTGGATTTGGAAATCGGCTCCACCACATCTACCAGACCATGATTTTCTAACATGTCGTCTATAGTCGCTTCTTGGTATATCAGGTAGCCTTTACTTGAACCTCCTCCGATTCTCATGTCCACAAACGTTTCGGCTTTTCCAAGACTCTTTAGTTCCAGGACCGGCATGTCTTTAAAAAAACTTTCAACTACTCCCTCTGTATGGAAAGTAACTGTGCACTTTTCTAGAATGAAAAGTAAAAATCTCCCGGGGGATCGTTTGGAGCACGCACGTTACTTGGTCTATTTTTAATCGTTTTACGGTGAATTTCAAGAGCTATTCCCGGCCAAAAAACTCTCTCTGGAGCGCAAGGAACCTTCAAAAGTGTACGTCTAAAAATGGGTTACATTACAAAATCTCCCGCCACGCACCCCATTGAACACTATTGATAACTACAACTACAGCATCAGTCGCATCACATACCTAGCCCCACATGAGTAACTCGGCATCATTGTTTTTTATCTTTCCTTTACGTGAGCGGGACGGTCTTGTACGGCAATATAGAAGCCGCCGCTAATTATTGCTGCAGTCTGTAATACCTTTATCTACAAATTTATTTTTAATTATTAATTACCTCTAATGTTTAATGTTTTCACATAGAAGTTGTAGTTGGCTTGCCACTAGAGTAATATTATACCTATATAACCGGATAATATAAATGGCTGGAGTGGAAATTGCACAGAGGTTTCCGTACACTGATCCGATTCGTGTTCACAATACATAATCCTACGGAGGAAGTATATCCTCACTGGTTCCCGTCACCAGTAAATCGTCGACGTATACTTCTGCCAGTACTGTCCTTGCCGAATCCGCGCGTACGAACACAGGTGTCGGTCAAACACTGGCGAAAACCCATTCCAAGCATAGTTTTCTGCAGGAGTTCGTACCACAGCCTTCCTGCCTTCTAAAGCCCATATAATTCCGTTTTAACTTCAGAACCAAATCGTTTTCGTATCAACACCAAACTTTTCCATTTTTTTTTCACTCGTCACCGGGTATTTTCAGATTTTATATTTCATACTCATCTTCCGTTTGCGCCCTTGGTTACGCGCTAAGGACGTCGCCATGTCGCGTAGGTACGTTCCATATTAGTGATATCACCTAAATTACTTTCAAATTAATGATTTCCATCACTGTGGAGAAAGTCATTAGGTAGTCCTCCCTGAACATTTTCCTGTCACCTCTGGCAACTAGCCGCGCTTTGTAGCGCTCAGTCGTCCCATATGCCTTGTGTTTTGCTTTGTAGACCCACTTTGTAGGCAGTGAGGTCTTTCCATCGGATTTTCGGGCCGGTTACAATGTCCCGACTTCTTCCAGGGACTTTAGTTCGGTTCTTCCGCCTTCTTTCACTGATGTGAGTTTTTACTGTCGTGTGCCTGCCGATAACCCGCGTTGGATCAGGCTCCGACGCATTGTTTCCATTCCGGGACCTTTCAAATCCACAAATCCGCAACCGCGAAAGCGAAAGCGAAAATCATTTTTTTCTCATTTTCCGGAGGAACTTTATCTTGTGTGCCTTCAGCCTGTCAGGCACTTGTTTCGTGCTCCTCCATGTTTTCTTCCGGCAACTTTCTGCTGCCCTTCTGTTTCTTCTTTTCAAGAGCCGCAGCCTTCGAGGTTTTCGTAATTTTCCTCCCGGACTTCCTCGGTTCGCCCTTATCCGGTGCCCTCTTCTCATCTTTACTTGAACCCCCATTCGTTTTTCCACAATTCGCTCTTTCTTGAGCAATGTTCACCAACTCGACTTCTTCTTCGCATTCCAGAGTGCGAGATATTTGTTTACTGACGTCTTCGTGGGCGTCTGAATCTGACTCACGTGTCTGTTTGTAGTTATAACCCTATCCTTCAGAAGCAACACCTTATACGCCTTGGTTTCATTGTTTTCCCCTAATATTAGGGCCCTCTCGGCATGCTTTGCGAGGGATTTCTTACTCGGGTCTCGCCATACCATACACGGCGACCCAAAGCAAAGACGTCGCTCACACCCGTCGGTTCATTTGTTAATATTTGGATAGGCGAGGCCTTGCCCAAGTTTGACCTCGTCGGTCAGCCGTTGAGTATGTAGGTAGCATACCGACCAAAACACAAGAGGTACCCCGGAGCCAAAGATCATGGACGACCATGTTGAAATTGGTTCGGTTAATGCGCTCCGCTTTGCCATTCGAGGCTGGAATGCCAGCCTCGGTTATCTGTCGTCACACCGGTTTGTTTGCAGAACAGGTCGACGTTTCTGTACTCGCCGCCTCCATCCGTTCGTAGGACATGCACTCTGTAGTGGAATTCGTTTTCGAACCACACGAGAAAATATTCATACATTTCGTTGCACGATCTATGATCGGGTAGCAAAAACACGCACCTAATTCGAAAATGGTCAACGAAAACGACCTGAAAACGGTTTCCACGTTGGTCGCGTGGAGTGATAGGACCCTCGACGTCGCTGCATATCACTCCACCGACTCATCAATTGGAGAGTTTCTTCCACTGTCAACCTTTGATTGCCTCGACTTGACCGTTTTTCCTTTGACGCAAGTGAGGCAGTTTGGCCGCGAAAAGTTTGTAATCTTTATTCCAGATCTGGTGTCTTTGGCAAGCCTTTCGACTACATCGTATGCCAAATGTCCCAGACGTGCGTGAAAGTAATGCAGCGAGCCCTCTTGCATGTCGTAATGTGCTCCTTCGTTCGCCACATTCATTACCATGTTCACAAACATTTTCGACACCTCTTTTGGTCGGTCTGCCTGTAGGTTTGATAAAAAACAGACCCAAACACTTCCACCTGAAATAGAACTTGGTTTGAAACATCATCCCCATATCTGTGCCGTTATCGTTTGGCACACAACCTTTCATGAGCAGGCAACCAAGTGAAATCAGGTTCTTGGACAGGTGTACATCAGTAAGTAAGATGCATGCACCCTCATTCGAGACACGTTTCAGAATTACTGTTCTGATCTTTTCCACACGCAGCGCTCCTCCATCCGGGAGGATTAAACTCTCATTTTCGCTGCATGTCACCGCACCTTCCAAAACGCTTCGTTGCACACGAGGTGCCGGCTAACCTCACTATCGTTGATCCGCATGTCTTCGTTGAAAATTTCTCGTTGTCTCGACGTAACCTTTTCTTCAACCTTTTTTTCAGTGGTGACCAAGGCAAAATGATGTTCCGTTCTTGCATCGCTCGTCTTTCCCCTGTTTCCACCCATTTTGGACCTGTTTCTTCGATTTTGTTGCGGTCAATCGCGTCGAATAGGCCCTTCCGATCCACATCCATAGCAGGTCCTTTTAGGTTTTCTTTTGACGACCGCACTTACTCCAATCTCCCGGTTCTTTTCTTCTTTGACCCTCTTCGTCGTTCTATTGTGCCCAGGCAATAAATTCTTGCGCATGTTTCAAGTAATCTTGACGGTAAGGATTGTACAGTAAAAGAAGTGCCAACTTCAATTTCGGAGCCGTATATTTGGCGATATTTTCCACGATAAGCTGCTCATTCGAGCCACTCTCACATAAGGTCGAGAAATGTTTCGTCCAGGGCCGTCTCGGGTCCTTTTCCGCAGCGAAAAGCATTGCTGCTTGATGGTGCGTTATAGTTACCTTGAACGTATTCAGCATCGGATCCAGAACGAAGTACAGTGTCTGCAAGATCTGCCACCAGGTACCCAAATTAGCTTGAAATAGCTGGTGGCAACTCCCTCCAAATGTTCACTTAATTTGTTCACTCTCAAACGGTCCTTCAATACAAAAGCGGAGGCCGTCTTTGCTACCTTTATTGCCTCGATAAAGAGGTAGTTCCACTGTTAAAGCCCAAGCTCAAACCTGGGTATAGCTCTTTGCCCGAAAAAGAATTGATATGGATAATCGGGGTATTTTAACCCCTCTAGAATATCCTTCCGGCTGTCTACTGTTGGCGCCCCTCCTACCACACGCTGTGGTGGAATTTGCGGTTGACTTTCCTGCCACGCACGACCGATACCGGCGCGGAAGACACTACCCCTTTCTGCGCCATTTTCGGCGGTTAGGTCATATATTGTCTGACGTGTACCAAACGCCCCAGAGTTTTGCTATTTTCCTCTAAAAATGCTTGCGGCCGATCCAACTGTAGATTCCTTCCTAGATCCCGGGGACGTACAGGGAGCGGACCCCTGCGACCGCTCCTCTTCCATTGCCTAAAAACGGCCTTTCATCTCCTTCACGTTCTTCCTCAAAGCTTGCACCTCAGTAGCCGAGAGTTCCACCTTTGCTTGTTCTAGCACGAAAAAATTGCGATATAAAATTCACAGCGGTTCACGTACAATCACGAAAAAACACGCAACAGTTCATGTAAAAATCATGAGAAAAAGTGTGTAGCAACTCACGTAAGACACGAGAACAAAACCGAGAAAAATTATGTAGTAAATCACGTAAAAACAACCAAAAAAATGAAAGAAAAAAGTGTTCCACATGCAAAATAGAAATCCACAATGTATGAGTAAAAACGAGATCTTTTAGTCTAGCGTGACGACAGCAAATAACTTTAAAGTCATCGTGACACGAAAAAACCGCGATAAGCAACTTTCAGCCTGTTGCTCGGGGACTTTCTTTCCCTTGCTGGTGTTAACCTAGCAAGCTGTATACAAATTGTTTAACGCGATTACAGCCCCGTGAACCTTGGGCTCATATCCTGTTTAGGGGTGTGCAGAGACACGTTTGGTGTGTTAGTACCAAACAGAAGATGCGACGAGGAAGTGCCGTATTTCGGGCGCCCTGACTAGTCGCTTAGTTAAAAAGAAAAGTGTATTATATAAAGTAAAAAATATTAATCTTAAATTTCCTAACTTGAAACTTGAAAATTTTATGCACAAAATTCTCCGTAGCTTTGCTGAACCGGACATGTCATTTTGTCGCCCTTGACAAAAATATTACCAATATTTTTGCCTTTAGAAAAATTATATATATGTTTATGTTGATAAAGAACGTCTTGTGCTTTATCAAAGAGTACGCCTTTTTTCGTCCTAGTTCAGCAAAGAACAAATTAAGAACGTCCAGAACAAGTTAAATTCGGCAAACCTGCCAGGTTTTGTTAAAAAGTGAAGTTTTACGGTATATCGGTATTGTTAATTATTACTAGTATGTTAGTTACATAATGGTTTCTATTACGGTACTACTTTGGAGCACCTTTTTGAGAGATTTACGGTACTTTGCTATTTTTAAGTAAAGTTGGGTGAAAAGTATTCGGACCATAACCGACTTTATTTCGAGGTAACATTAGTGTAGGTTTTAAAACTACTTGCACATGGTCTCGTGAAGTCTCGACACTTCGCATGCATATTGATTAGGTAGATACTTAATCACTTCTTAATACACGTTTTATTAACTAAGTCCCTGAGTTCAATCTGCGCGACAACGTCTATCTTTGCATCTACGTCGACTGTTATACCTTGACAAAGTAAGGTATAAGTTTCAACAAACAAGTGCAAGTATATTCAACATTATCGACTACGACTTGACTTAAGCCTAAGTTCCTACTGCAACATGGAAAAGGATACTTTTGAACAGGTTATGAGCCCAAAAGGTCACAATGTCGTCGACAGTGACAGTCGTGAAGAAAAAAAGGACACAGGTATGGGTGCCGAAGGAGCGGAAATACTGAAACTGGTTCGAGGACTAGCCGAACGGATGGAAAAATTGGAGAACTCAAGGATCAACGCGGACGAATATGGTTTCAACAACTCAATGAGGCTTGGTACTCGGATGCGAATGGCATCCTTCGACAGTACGCCCGAAAAGAAACCATACCCAACCGAGCACTGGAAAGAACCAGACGCGAAAAATGTTGGACCTACTCCACCACCGGCAGATTTCCGGTTCCCAGCACAACCGGTGTATGGAAACCATGGGGGTCAAGTGCCACAAGGTGCACCAATGCAGCAAGGCATTCCGATACCGCCTCAAGCAGCTTTTCGACAACCGCCACAACAGATGTACCGGACACCAACAGCAAAAGACTGCAAACTCTCGATTCGAGTTTTTGACGGAAAGGAGGTCTACCGGGGGCTCGGTGCTGGTTTCAAACAATGGGGAACAAGATTCATTCGACAAATATCGATCGCTGAATCCGCGTGCGGATACCTATGGAGCGAGGACATTAAGGTCGACCTCCTCGGACACTACCTCAGCGGTACAGCTGAAAGGTATTATCAACGTCAAGTGGATTCATGGTAGAACGAGTCACCAACGCTCGTTCACATTATGAACAAGATGCTAAGCGCGTTTGATACGACCATAACGCCTGCTCAATCGATGAAGTTGTTCACAAGCAGGAAAAATCCGAATCGCAGCTGGAACGAGCACTACCTATATATGGTAGCCGTATCCGAGGCAGTGGGAGGAAGTGAACCTCTTGTCCTGGAAAACATCGTACACTACGCTTCAAGTGAACTCAAGACAATATTAATGTCGAAGTTTGATCACACGAGAACAGATTTTCTCAGGCAGGCGGAACAGCTTTGCCAATTTGCGGCAGCTATCGAAACTGATGCGAGAGGATCTACAAGATTCGGTAACGACACCATCAATTACGTGGAAGACAAGCCCAAGGAAAAGAAGTGTGCAAACTGCGGAAGACCAGGACATGCGACTACAAAATGTAAAAAGACATCAAGGAAGCAAACAAACGCGCCTCAATCCAGCAACAAAATCGATTTTACGCTGGCAATAACGAGAAACTTAATGGTATCAAATAGCAACAGCTGGATACTTGACAGTGGTGCGAGCATGCACCTTATCAACAACGAGACCTATCTACGAGATGTAGAAGGAGTGAACGGCACGTGTTTCCAAGCAGATGGACAAACCCTAAAGGTATCGAAGAAAGGATGGGTCCAAATACAAGTCACGTCAAACGAAACCATGCATACCTTGAAGATCATGGAAGTATATTATGTGGAAAACCTTTCAAGGAACATCTTGTCGTACGGACTTTTGGAAGAAAAGGGATGCGAAAAGGTGTACGTCAGTGGTCGGCGCGTGATGAGGCACCGTGACAGCAAACGTCATATCTTCGACATAAAAAAGGAGAACAAGGTACTTGCAGTTGAAGTTATAGTTGACGTCCCAGTAAAATCCGATCGGGACTCGATCATGGCGATCTTACAAGAAAGCGACAAGGAAACTGAAGGTGATACCGGGGTGCAAAAAGGTTCCCTCATGCACTTCCATGCGCGGTTGGGTCACCTAAATTACGATGCCGTGGAAAAGTTAGCAAAAGACCCCAAAAGTGTGATTATGTTAACGGATACCCGAAGACTCAACTGTTTGACATGCGCGCAAGGAAAACAAACGAAGAACCCAAGGTCCAAGAAAGACAGTGGTGATAATGCGCCAACCGATCGTATCGGGGGTGTGATTTGCTCCGATCTCAAGGGGCCTATAACTCCGAGAGATAGATTCGGAAACAGATACATGATAAATTTCGTGGATTTCAAGTCAAATTACGTTCGTGTATTCCTCGCGAAGAGTAAAGACATTGCTGCCAAGAAGTTCGAACATTTCCTGGCGTTTTTCGAAAGGCAGTTTGATTGCAAGGTGCATATCCTACGCACCGATGGAGGTGCCGAGTATAAAAACCTCGACGGTTTCTGCAAGAGCACCGGTGTATCGCGACAAGTTAGCGAAGCAGGGAATCAATCAAGCAATGGAAAAGCTGAGCGCATGCATCGAACCATTATGAACATGGCTCGGTGCATGATATTCTCGTGTGGTTTAAGCCTGGCATTTTGGGGAGATGCCGTACAATACGCGGCCTACATTATAAATCGAAGTCCCACAAGCGCGAACACTAGACACATGTCGCCCATCGAATTTCTAAGCGGACAAAAGCCGAAGCTTGGAAGTATTGTAGCATTTGGATCGCCATGCACGGTTTATAGAAATCCGGGGAAGAACTCGCTCGCACATAGAGCCCAGATCGGTCTTATCGTTGGGAAAAGCGAGGAAACCAAAGGTTTCAAGGTATATCTGAAACAAGACAAGAAAGTTGTGGTCACCCAGCACATCAAGAACATCGAGACACTGGACGAAGAACAGAACAAACAAATCCAAGTCGAATTAAGCGAAGACCAAGAGTTAGAAGGAGCCCAAGACCAAGAGCTACCGAAGGATAAACCGAAGAAACATCGAAAGAAAAAATCATGGCAACGTGAACGGCATGGAACCAGAGGCTACGTAAAGCAAACCACATCGGAATCGAAGACAGACGAAGAAAACATGACCGATGAAGACACAGTTCCAGGCCTAGGAATGGTAAATTTCGTCGGCGAAGTAGACCCGAAAAACTACGCTCAAGCAATGAAGAGTGTTAACAAAATAAAGTGGATTGCGGCAATGAAAGAAGAAATAACGGCCCTCGAAGACAACAAGGTATGGAAGATCATCGAAAAGCCAAAGGACTGCACGCCACTACACACTAAGTGGGTTTTCAAGACTAAGACTGACCAAAATGGTGATATCGAGCGTTACAAGGCAAGATTAGTGGCATGCGGAAACGAACAGCGTTTCGGCATTGACTACACATTGACTTTCGCCGCCGTCATTGAAATGGGAACGGTGAAATTAATTCTCGGTTTGGCGTGTAAGTGGAAAGTTCCCGCGAAGCACGGGGACATACCCAACGCGTACGTGAAAGCTTACGAGGACGAACATGATATATACCTACATATTCCGAAAGGTATGGAGCTCAACGAGGGTATTTCAAGTCAACCAACCTCCTCAGAACAAGTTTTGAAGCTGGAAAAAACATTGTATGGACTCAAGCAAGCAGGGAGACTTTGGAATCGATTACTACATGCAAAACTGGTTGAGCTAAAGTTTTCACAGTGCATGACGGATATGTGTCTTTACGTACGATCAACGGATGATGATACGGTGATCGTTGGAGTGTATGTCGATGACCTATTGGTAACCGGAACTAAAGTTTGCTTGGTGGACGATTTTTTCGAAGATATGAAAGTCTTGGACATCAAAAATCTGGGCAAAGTCTCAAAGTTTTTGGGGATGCGGGTATCTTACGATGAAAACTCGGGATACACACTAGATCAAGAGGTGATGATTGACGGGATACTCAAGGATTTCGAATTGGAAGACGCCAATCCAGTGAAGGTACCCATAAACCAAGAATACGAAGATTTGAATCTCGGAGAAAGCGAAGTCTTACCAAAAGACGGAAAAGTTTCAATTAAATCTTTTCAATCGCTGGTTGGAAGCTTGCTATGGATCTGTCGGTGCACAAGACCCGACATATCTTTTGCAGTACACAAGGCGACTAGAAGAACTCATGCGCCAAAGCAAGTGGATTGGAATTTGGCTAAGCGAATCGCAAAATATCTCAAGGGATCAAAACATATGAAATTACATATGGGAACCTCAAAAAATGCAAACTCAAGCACAACGATCAAGGCCTACAGTGATTGTGATTACGCTGGATCGAAGGACGATCGGAAATCAACTACCGGAGGTGTCGTGCTAATGGACGGGATGGTCCTAAACTGGATTTGCAAGAAACAAGGTGGTGTTTCGCTGTCTACAATGGAAGCGGAATTTTATGCGGCTTCGAAAATTGAAGTGGAAATGTTGGGCTTCCGTGAATTAATTCAAGAAGTTGGATTAAAAGTCGAGCGTCCTATGGGTTTACTTATGGATAACCAAGCTGCAATCAAGATGATAAGCAGCATGGAAGGAAGCTCAAAGATGAAACATGTTGATATACGATTGAAGTATATTGTTTTTAAATTAAAAGACGGTGAAATCGAAGCTAGCTATGTTCCTACGCAAGATATGATGGCAGATTTGCTTACTAAAGCACTACCATATCCAAGACTAAACGAGTTACGCTCTGAAATTGGTTTGAAGTGATGATCGATTTCATTTCAAGAAGGAGTGTTAAAAAGTGAAGTTTTACGGTATATCGGTATTGTTAATTATTATGTTAGTTACATAATGGTTACTATTACGGTACTACTTTGGAGCACTTTTTGAGAGATTTACGGTACTTTGCTATTTTTAAGTAAAGTTGGGTGAAAAGTATTCGGACCATAACCGACTTTATTTCGAGGTAACATTAGTGTAGGTTTTAAAACTGCTTGCACATTGTCTCGTGAAGTCTCGACACTTCGCATGCATATTGATTAGGTAGATACTTAATCACTTCTTAATACACGTTTTATTAACTAAGTCCCTGAGTTCAATCTGCGCGACAACGTCTATCTTTGCATCTACGTCGACTGTTATACCTTGACAAAGTAAGGTATAAGTTTCAACAAACAAGAGCAAGTATATTCAACATTATCGACTACGACTTGACTTAAGCTTAAGTTCCTACTGCAACATGGAAAAGGATACTTTTGAACAGGTTTCCTTCTGTGGCCTAATATCAAAATAGTTTATATTTAGGCGTAAAAGTGAGTACAAACATAATACATTGTGTAAAAGGTTCCTAGATTTAATTATTTTTGACAGCCACTTGTTTGTAGGAAATTGGATTTGTTCTTGCCGAAATAAGACTGGAAAAATGTACAGTCGCAACCCCTTACTACGATATAAGAGAATTTTCTGGATAAGAGCTCAGACACAGCTTACTGAACGACACCATACAAATGTCAAGTCAAAATTACCGATTGGTGCTCAGACGGGCGCAAGAGCATATGAGCGCAATGCAGCTCGACCAAACTGCTGGGAGAGAGCCGGTGGAGCACAGGCCTCTGCTCGCACACCATTGGAGGCTGCCCACACAACTAGCAGCGGGTAATCTCCAAGTCGCACTCCTCAACTCGTCATGACTCGAACAACGCTGACGTTCAGTCGGAAGATGCGGCTGCGCGACCACGTTACGGCCAACCTAGGCCTGCGTCACCAAGATTTGATGGGCTGGTCCTCTACGAGTTCGGCAAGACAATCGGCCGCTCGACAATCAGTCGCATCATCGCAGCTCCTCCCCCGACCCCAGTGAGCATGGAGGCCATGCGTATCCGCCGCCAGCGCTATCTAAACATGAAGCAGCTGCTGATTGAGATCGTCACCGTACACCAGGATTCTTGTGCTCTCAGCGATCTCGTTCTCTGGCAAAAGGCGAACGAGCTGATCTTCCTAAGCGAGATCTCACCGTCGTGGGTCCAGAAGTTCAAGCGCCAGTACAACCTTAGGCTGCGTGCAGCCCATGGCGAGCCGGAATCAGTGGACACGGCGCAGCTAGAGCTACACCGGGCTGAGGTACAGGATCTCATCGCGCAGTACGCGCCTGACGACGTCTACAACTTTGACGAGACTGGGCTATTCTTCCGGATGCTTCCAAGTCAAACGCTGGCTACGAGCAAGGTGCGACGCAAGTGGAAGGACAAAGCGCGCATCACAGTCGGTCTCGGGTGCAACCTCAGTGGCAGCGACAAACTAACGCCACTGATCATCCACACCAGCATGAAGCCCCGCTGCTTCAACGGTGTGAACGTGGAGCGCTTGGGCGTGTAGTACTACGCCAACAAGAAAACTTGGTTGACAGGACCTCTCTTCACCGAGTGGCTCCACCGGCTCAATCTGCGGATGCTATATCGCAAGGTGCTCCTCTACGTGGATAATGCGTCATCGCACGGCGCGATCCAGCTCTCCAACTTGACTGTTCGATTCCTACCTCCCAACACCACGTGCTTCTTGCAGCCACTGGATGCTGGCATTATCCGCAGTTTCAAGTTAGTACAAGACGCGTCTCATTCGATGGGTCATCGACCAGCTGGAGGGTGACGGTGCTGGTGGTCGTGTGGACGTTCTCACCGCAATCAAGTTCACTGTAGAGGCATGGAATGAGGTGTCGAAAACACCATCAGGGACTGCTGGTGTCACACGGGTATTGTGCCAGCGCCGATAGGCTGAGCTGCACGCTTCAAACGAAGCAACTGACACTGACCAGCTTCCAGAGCTCAACGCGCTCATTCGCCACCTCAATCTAGGCGGCTTATTCGATGCGCGAGTCTACGTCAAGCTCGAGGTCTTGTGGTGAAGTGTTCCAGAAATTAACGGACTAATGATGATGGATGCCCTCACCTGATTGGTTGAAATGTCGTCCTTAGCTGGATGCCCGGACTGGTCAATAGAGGACGCGATCTGAGAGCCGCCGGACGCACCTACGAGCGGCCGGATGCGCCAGGCCTGGAATCAGGCCGGACGAGCGTGACAGAAGGCGTGGATAGTTGGGCTAGCAGGCTAAGCGGACGGGACGACCTCGGATGGAGGACGGCCGAGGGGCGGATTGGTGGCGGATTGCTTGGAAGGTATGAGTGAAAGGAGCCTGGAGGAAGATGAGTGTTCTAGTGGATGAAGGAGGCACCCGGATCGGATGAGAAGCTGCCAAGGAAGTGCTA
>MIQA02003577.1:0-11285 GCA_001887855.2 Sclerospora graminicola | reverse complement strand
ATCGTTCACCACGGGTCAGCCACAATTTCTGTTGCCGATCACTCGACCGAATCATGACATCGACTGATCGGGACACCCCAATGTTCTCGTACTGACCCATTTTTAACATCCGTACATGAGTGCCATACACAGGTCGTCGGCCAGATAACTGAATCTGTACTTCATCCGGCAGAGTCAGGGTTCCATGGGACAGGTCAAGTCGTATACCAGCTGGTACCATAAAATCCATCCCCAATATCGCGTCTTGACCGGCTAACCGGCCAACCCAAGCATTAAAATAGTAGACCAGGGATCCTGCCAGGGTGATCTTCACACGTGATCGTCCTTCCGTCATATATGAACTCTCGCCGATCCCAACACATTCTTGCCTCTGGGTACTGTCTATACGACATCCCACCTTACGAGCAAAGGCGGAGTCGATGATCGAGACTTCCGCCCCAGAGTCAAATAAAATAGTGGCTTTTTCATTGTTGATTTTTCCATTAGCTTTAGCCTGTTTAAACCACTTGTCGGGAGAGTGATACTTCCAGTATCCTCGGGATTCACCGGGCAGTAGATCCAACTCCATGATCACGTCCGATCGGGAATATTCATCCACTCTGAGACTGTAGATCGGACATCGATCGATGCAATTCGAATTAGAACATGCATTGTCGGTTATCTTCGTTTCCTCAAACTTATCTCTGCTACCGACATATGCATAAATGCAGAACGTAGATCGCTCGGCTCGAACCAGATTCCAACCTGGCGAGCGACCTAGTTTAACATCTTCTCAACATCTGGTGGAGGCATACCAGCATGTTTAGTCGGCACATACCACTTCCGCATCAGATTAAAAAATTCTTCAATAGGGCAGGCACCGGCATCATGAAGCTTCCCACAAGTCTTGCACACGAAAAAACAATGATCAGAAGGATGACCTTTACGATCACATTTTCCACACGTAATTCTTTTCCAACAATCACGATCTCCATGTTTGGTCGACCCACAATGCGCGCATTTCTTGCGAGATCGGTCCTGATCAGGTTGAACACCACCAGATTTTCGTCCATCCATGCCATTAGTCGATGATCTCGGGCGATACACTGAACCCGTCGTAAAGATATGACGATACTGTTCCTCTTCCGAGCTCAGACTTGATTGACCACTTTCTTCTTCCGAGCTGGAACTGTCCGATTCCTTCGTGATCATCCGAATTGCTCGGGCTGGTCGTGCCGCCGGTATCTTGCCCTGATCAGGGTGTGATCTTGACCGGTACCGGTTCGATCCTACCTCGACCTTGGCCTGTCGACTCTTGGCCCGCTGCAGCGTCCTCAGAGTCAATTCCAGTTGTTCTGAATCCTTTATACGGAGCAGGGTTAGCTGATCAGCCAGACCACGATTATCCAGAGTGTCAATGAAGTGCTCGACATGTTCACGGGCTATGTCCGGGTGTCGAGGGTCCTTGATCGGCATTTTCGCGCGTAGACCAGCAACATTCAACCGATGTAAGTACTCGATCGGCGTCTCGTCGGATCTTTTCTTCATGTGGTAGTACTGTCTAGCGACAGACACCCCCGAGTTGCAATATTGTTCTTCAAACTCTTCACACAAACGAGGCCACTTCAGACGCACTTCACGACTTAGCTGTTTAAGCCAGTTCTTGGCCGGGCCTTTCATTAGATCAGCGAAGATCAGGCATCTTTCAGCTTCCGGTGTCTTGTCCCTCAGAAAAGCTGACTTAGTCCGGCTTAACCAACCTCTGGCCTGATCGTCATCCATATCTTTGCCAGTGAAATCCTTCAATTCCGAGATCGCAGACATTCGTACTCGGGTGATCGTTCCTGATTCACTATCAAATGCCTGCGCGGAGGCCATATTCGCTCTACGAGGCATCTCAATGTCCAGATCATCTGGATCGAAATGTTGGCTGATCTCGCCCTCTGACTCCATGTCCACGTCACTCCGCGGGGGTGATCGGTGAAATCGGTCCTGGTGATCGGCCTGGCATATCGAACGAACGATTCCGGCTGATCGGACTGATTCCATCTCCACATCCACGGGTCTCTTGACCGATTTCTCAGCAGATTGATTAATATTCGATGCCGATCACCATGGTTGTCCTTGCCCAGGTGTGTACTGAGGCAATCCATACTGATCACCCGCAAATCGGTTCATCATTGTCGCGAACATGGCTTTTAATTGCTCTGGGACCTCCGGCATGTTGGTTGGACCGGTATTGGAAGTCGGATTGGCCTGTGGCACTTCCTGAGCATCTTCAAAACTATCATCCGATCCGACTCTACCAGGTTCAGGCTTTCTCTTCCTGTTCTGCGACTCGGTCTTGGGGTCGATCTGCTGGATCCCTTTCGGGCCCAACGTCATACGTGTGATCCCAACCGAGGAGTCGGTGGATGCCGCTCCAGATTGTGATGACGATTGATATATCGACTCGATATCCATAGGATACTCCACCAACTGTGATCGGTGCGAAGGATCCGCGATCGGCGACTGAACCACTGGGTTCGCCCCTAGTAACGAGGCAAGATGATCATACAGGGTGATCATAGATTCTCTGATCGTCTCTTGATCCAGATCGAATAGTATATTCGCGTCGAAGGCACCAGTAGTGAAGCCAACCTCATCGATCTGCGCCAAGAGGTTCCTGATCAGATCAAGTTGACTGCCTGTGATCACCGGCCGGGTCGCTCGACCTTCCAGCTTCCCGATGATCTTAGGCTCAATGATCTTCATCACTGGATTGGTAACCAGGAACTTGTGAAACTCTCGAAGATAGAACAGTCGTTCCACATCCTGGACAGTGGTCTTCTCAGCTGGTTCGATCTTCTCTTCGTCTTCCTCGAAGATCTTCGGTTTAGGTTTCACATATTTTTTAGGTGGATCGCAATGATCCGCCCCCATGTTTTTTCTGTCTTTTTCCATTTTCTTCTTATGCATAGGATCAAGGTTAACACCTCGATCCTTTCCTGGGTTATAGTTAACTTTACTATAACCCAGATCGGCCCCGATCGGGGCCATGTGGGGAGTTATTTCATCTTTAATCTCGACCTGGCACTCCACCAAACCAGGTCGATCATCGCTTCCTTTAGAAATGGACAGCATCGGAGGCGATACGCCTTCCTCCAATACACCCGAAAAAGTTTCCTCCACTTTGATTTTCACATCTTTTTCATCATCAAAGGAATCACGGTGATATCCTGAGTCACCAAGTGATCCGGGCACGCGCACCATTGTGGTGGAGCCGATTTCCAAATCCATGACCGAAGTCGTGGGTGGAATCCGGATACCCACTGGCCCGGACGACCAACTATCGGAGGGGGTACTCCGTCGATCCTGATCAGCATCGGAATCAGATGAATCACCATTGTGGTGACTGATCTGATCCTCCCGGTCATCTGGCCGGTCTTCATGCTCGTCCGGATCTATGTTCAACTTCATCTTACCTTGTGTACCCGTTGATCGGGGCTGATTACACTCACTTAGGTGGACTCGGTGACGAAAAGGATGATCTTGATCAGGTCGGAGGGTTTGACCTTCTCGAGACGGGGGGTGTCCTCGGGTGGAAATCTTCACCGGAGAACGGGTTGGGGTCGACACTTATTCAGTATCTAGGCACTGATCAGGAAAGTTCGTCTGATCAGGCCAGCCAATGAGAGAGAGATAATAAGAAACCAAGAAAATGCGATCAATCCACGATCTTCCACAGTAATCCACAAACGTTATCTCCACAAAACCTTTACCAATAGTATTAACGTGTTCCAAACACGTGCGCGTTGAGGGTGAGGTTCGATCACCTAAAACAAACCCGTCGGGGGTCTTCCGGTAAGCCAAAATGCGTCTAAGCGCGTCTTAACCGGGAAATAGATGAGCAAGAGGGGACTAATCAACCCTGTGCTCCCAATGACCGCACACGTGGCGGAGCGACTCTTTGCTTTAGGGGGAAAATCTAAACCTGTTATTATATATGCAATGTCCTATACCTGTGTACCATACCTCAACTCATGCCTGACCTTTACTTCGAACCTATTTACTTCGTCGCACGGTTGCGTAACACTCTCTTGCCCATCCTGGCTGCACCTTCAAGCTGACCTGTACCGATTCTGCCCTGATCGTGACCCGACTCTTCAGAAGATCTTCAACCCATCCTGATCTTCAACAAACGACCTTGAAACCACTTGAGACCTGCTCTTCAGCACTTGTTCACTTCATATATAGTCCGACCAAACCGAGAACTTACTTGCCCTTGCTTATCAACGCTGATCAGAGGCTGATCGGCCCTGATCACGATCGCCATAGTGATCGACCAAATGATCAGGTGGTGATCAGGCTGATCAGCCCTTGATCACCTCGGGAACGCTCTGGGTCATCATCATCACGACTCCATTCATCTTCCAAACCACACTTCCGATCTTAATACACCGTCAGGACAACCATACCACACTGATCTCGGCTGATCAGGCCTGATCAGGTCTTGCCACATCATCTTCGGACCAACCAAAGGTTCACATCACTCATACAACCTGTTAATCCACCTGCCCGATCTTCATTCATCATTTGATCTTCCTTCTCCGGGCATGACAAGCCGATCAGGCTGTAACTTTGTATCATAGCCAGCTTCCACCAATATACCATTCAGAGATCGGCTGGTCACCTGCCCTTGGTATGCCATGTCAACAATCACTATTTCTTATTATATCCACGAGAACTCCACTTAGTGACCGTGACAACGATCGTGATCGTGATCTCCATCATTCTGCCAGTGCCTGGGACTGGGCTTAACGACCATACTTGGCTGATTCTTCCACGTCGTAAATATCCGTTGGCCACCACCTTTTCTTCTTAATCGTGATCAACCTTTTCCCACCCATCAACCGTCATATGTTGATGGGTGTTCTATCGTCACCACTCAACGGCCATGTGTGGTCCACTTCAGTCCCAATATTTTCCGATCGCTTCACCACAATACAGATCAGTCAGTCGCATAACATACGCAAACAGCATCGCCAAACTCGTAGTGGTCGCAGAGTTATGAGGAAAAAAGTGGGTGGCGGTATATTTTTGGTCTGGAGTGTATATCACTTATACTTTTACGCAAAATACATAGGATAGGAGTCAGCGCCGTCGTACTAACAGACGACCGGCGCGACTTCTGTAAGTGAACAAACTTTACTAAAACATCCAAGTAGGCACTAACCGGCTTACAATTTACGTGGAGTATTTTCGTTTCTCATTTGGCTACTTACGTTTCACGTGTGAATGCGGGTTCTGACAGGCCCGATTCTTTCCGTTACGCTTGTTTGTGGGTTGTTACGTGGGTTTACGCTATTTCAGTGGAGTTACGTGAACTTTCCAACAGGTTATGACCCCAAATTTGACGGGTTTTTTAAGTTCGAATTTTGCACTGCATTAAGTGAATTGCAGTCAGTAAAAGTCCCCTGACCAAAAGGAATATTGTGTCTGATGTTTTTTGTTGAATTGGAACGATTGAATCGCGCGTCTATTTCACGGCGATTATGGCAAGTGAAGAAGAAAATCGCATGGCGGAAGCCATGTATGGAATGATGGAGTTTATGCAGAAGGTTGACAAGAGGATCGAGAAAATGGAAATCGAGCAGGCTCGCATGAGAGAGCTGTGTCAATCACACTCCTCGAATGAATTCAGAGACAGCCCAAGGCATCACGGGCCTTGTGGCGGTCGTATGACCTTGGACGATTTAAATCGCGACGATCGAATTGGCCAAGGTGTACCCGGAAATTTCGCGATGGGGCAAGCAGGTATCCCCGCAGAACCGGCGCAAGCGGGAGGAATGCCAGCTGGAAATGGAAACGTGCTGCAAGTTGGCGTGCCGTTTGGTGTAAAATTGACTAAGCTCACGATACAAAACTTTAATGGTGTGGAAACTTACAAGGGCATAGGAGCAGGTTTCAAGCAATGGGCTTACCTCTTCCTAGTGGCCCTGGAAGTGGCGCAAGTGACGTCCGGTTTCCAGTGGATTGAGCGCCTTAAAGTGAACAAGTTGGGAGAGCACCTTGAAGGCATGGCCTTAAGGTACTTTCAAACAAACATAGGTGCATGGTGGACAAGCTCCCCGTCGTTAATTACGGTGCTAGCATATGAATAACGCTTTTAAAATTAATATCTCGCGCCACCAAGCCTCGGCCATGTTTGCGGCGGAGAAGGATCCAAGGATATTTTGGACGGAGCACCTCCTATGTTTGGGAGCACTGGCGCAAGAAAGTGAGTTGCCAGGCAAGCTAATCGTCGAAAACATTGTAAAGTTTGCTGTGCCGAGCATGAAAGTCACACTCATGGTGAGGTATAGCCCCATGAGGCAAGACTACATCCAGCATGCCCAGGAGTTAGTGGCATGTGCACAAGAGCTCAAGGACGACGAGCTAAAGCTGAAACGACACCCAAGAATTGCGGCAAACACAGTGAATGATGAAAAGATTGGAAGAGTGTGCTATGGATGTGGTGAGGAGGGGCATATTCATCGGAATTGCCGCAAACCAATGAAAAAGTATGACCCTAAGAAGGCAGGCAAGAAGGGACGTCCGGACGCACATTCCGAACTTCGTTTCGTGCTAGCTACAGTGGATGACTCAAAAGAAAGCCCAAGAATTTCAAGAGAAACGAATGAAGAATTCTGGATATTGGATAGTGGCGCTGGTCAGCACTTAATCGGTGGTCCAAGCCTTCTCGAAGATCCTAGGGCATGCAGCGGTGGTGACGCACTGGTGTTACCACTGGAGAGACGCGCTGGATGTCACGCAAGTTGGAAATGTGACAATCTAGAGTGACGAACAACCAAGAACGACGATTGTTTTGAGCGAAGTATACTACGCACCAAAGTTGGCGAAAAATTTGATCTCGCTGGGTTGTTTGTTGAAAAAACGATGGTATAAATGACAAAAATGATGGAATGAAAATCAAGATTGGGAATAAGTCACTTTTCCGCGTTCAACTTTGTGGATAATTTTTTGTGGAAAATGTGCATGCGAACACCTCAAGTGTTTTTTGGGATGATTTCCGCGACATTGTGATGAACGTTCAAAGTGAGGAGGTTGGAAATGATGCACAGGAAGGAGGCCTGTACCATTTCCGTCTAGGGCATCTTGCGTACGATACGATTGAACGTATGGCAAGGGACCCCAGGTCGGGAAATTGTATTAACCGACCACAAGCGATCAAACTGTCTGACGTGCGCCGAAGGGAAAAGTTCTCGCTCGAAGCAACCCAAGCGTGTCTATGCGCGAATGTGCCGATTGATCGCATCGGTGGAGTTATCTGCAGTGACCTCAAGGGTCCGATAACTCCACGTAATAGACGTGGAAATCGCTTTCTGGTTGTCTTTGTAGACCATTTCTCGAATTATGTGCGTGTCTTCGCTGCCCCTACGAAGGATAGGGCGGCAAAAATGTTTGAGCACTTTCTTGCATGGTTTGAAAGCGAGTTTAACTGCAGGATTCACGTCTTGCGCACCGACGGGGGTGGTGAATTCAAGAATCTAGACATTTTCTGTGAAAGGTCCGGGGTTCGAAGACAAATCACCGAAGCGGGAGCCCCGGCGTCAATTGAGAAAGCTGAGCGAATGAACCAAACCATTTTCAACATGGTTCGGTGCATGATATTTGGGTCTTTGGGTCAGGCGTGCCGCTAATGGACTGGGCGGAAGCGGCTGAGTACGCAACTTACATACTCAACCGCAGTCTAACCAGAGCCAACCCGGGAAGAATTCCACCGATACAAGTACTGACCAAGAAACAAGTGAATGTTGGTGATATTGTGGTTTTTGGATCCCTCTGTATGGTTTGGAGAAATTCAAAAAACAAATCACTTGGAAAGCATACTGAAGGGGCATTAACTCTCGGGAAAAGTGACCAAACGAAAGGTTACAAAGTTCTTTTGTTGAATGATCGGGTGGTGACAACCGCCCGACACGTTATGAATATTGAAACGCTTGACGAGCGGTCTAATGACGTGGTCGTGAAGAAACTTCAGACCGAAGAGACTGATGGTGGAAAAAACAATGATGGGCAGACAGCAGAAACGAATGGAGGTGTTTCAGAGCACACATCGCCTCAAAGAAATAAGAGAAGCATGTTTTCTCAAGGTAACAAGCCAGAAGCAAGAAAATCCAGCAGGAGTGTGAAGAAAACTCCGAAAGCTGATGCCGCCGGGGAAGAAAAAAGGAAGAAGAAGTAAAAAAAAATCAAGAAGAAGGGCATAGCTTTGGAACGAGTTTCGAGATGTGCGTCGACTCCGAATGAAGTTCAAGAAGAAACCAGAAATGTGAACGAAGTACCTGCCTGAAGCAATTGGTTTCGCTGTGACGAAAGTGTGGAAAATGGAGCGAAAGGTAAATTTGCAGCTCTTCCTGACCCAAGGAATTCCCAGGAGGCACATGCGTCAAGCCCATCCGGAAAATGGGCAAAGGCCGAGGAAGCAGAGTTCCGTGCCCTAACTGAGCTGGGGACATGGAAATTGACGAAAAGAATGGATAAAAAAAGCACTTGCCAACGAAGTGGGTCTATAAGACCAAGTTGAAGTCAGATGGGACAGTGGAGTGATATAAAGCAAGACTGGTCGCACGTGGCGACCAACAGATTCTTGAAGAAGACTATTTCGTGACGTTTTCTACCGTGATGGAGCTCAACAATATGAATCATTCTGATAATATCACTTGTGTGGAGTGTGCCTGCTAGACACGAGGATGTACCAAGCCTAAAGCAGGCACAGAAAGTGAGTACGAAATACACCTGCAAATCCCGCAGGGAATGGAAATTTCGGAAGAAAATTTAAACTTTTTGGGGTGAAATCGAAGAAAGAATTGGTTTTGAAACTACAAAGAAATCTGTATGGCCTCAAGCAGGCTGGAAGGCTCTGGTACGAGCATTTGCGTGAGACTATGATTGAACTTGTCTTTATACAATGCCTGACTGATACGTGCATTTTTTTTACGTATTTGCGGAGATAGCAAGACTCTAGTGGGGGTGTACGTCGATGACTTGTTAGTCACAGCGACGTGTGAAACGTTGATAGAAGAATTTTTCGATGAAATGAACATTTCGGAGTTGAAAAATCTTGGTAACGTGAAAAAAATGCTTGGTATACGTATGGAAGGAGATCCAAGTATTGGATACACAATTGGCCAAGAATTAACGATTGATGAGATGTTAATTAAACACGGATTACAAAACGCGAATGCGGTCCGCACACCGATTGCTGAAATGGAGATGGAAAACAGTCTTGAAGAATTGCTGCCTACGAAGGCAAATGGAACTTTACCGTGAGTGAAGAGTTTTCAATCGTTGGTGGGTAGCCTGCTATGGATTTCTCGGTGCACACGACCGGATATCTCATTTGCAGTGCATAGGGCTACCCGATGCACTCATGCACGTATGCTGATGGATTAGAAGGTGTAAAAAGAATTGCGCGGTACCTAAACGATACCAGAAATTTGAAGTTACATTTGAATCACGAAGATGGAGATCACTTGCCGCTTATACATGCGCGGATCGTTTCTCCCTGGCGTTTGCCATTGCGCACCACGCTCGATGCCGTTGTCTCCACCTAAATCCTCTATCGTCATCCGTTTTCCAAACGGGCCATTGTTCTTCACCGCTTCTTTAAAAATGCTATCATGATCCGAACTCTTCGATTTAGGCGAAATAATCGATGCCAAATCCTTCGACTTTTCTTCCTCCATGGCTTCAATCTTATTTTGCAGACGTTTAATGTACGCCATCATAGCCGCCATGTCCACTTCTTCGTCAGCCATTTTTCACTTAATTAAATTTTGTAATCACAAACGAGAAAAAATTATATGAGAACGAAATAATCCAATGTTTCCCTTTGGTATAGGGGACTTCCACCGAGAATCGTACTTTGAACGAACGATTGAGGTTCTTACGAAGAAGAAAGCGAACATATCCGACATTGTAGTTTTCGGATCGCCATGTATGGTTTGGCGTGACGCAAAGAATAAATCGCTTGGAAAGCATGCGGAGAAAGCATTGATACTTGAAAAAATGACGAAACCAAGGGATACAAGATGTTGCTTCTAAAAGACAGGGTTGTAACTACTACAAGACATGTATATCACGTGGAAAAATTGGGTGAAAAGGAGAACGAGAAGCTGTTACGTATGGTCAATAATGAAGTGGAGATAAATCACGGAAACAATGGTGAGAATTCACTTCCAAAGGAGAGAACAGCCAAAACTCGCGAAAAGAAACGAAGGCAAGAGATACCGCCAAGGAAGTCGACGAGAAAGATGAAGAAGACCCAAAGACTAATTGAATTTGAAGAAGAAGAAAAACAGCACAGGGCAGCTGAAGATGAAGATTCGACCATACACTTGCTTATCACCACGAGCCACTAGACGTGCCTTGTATCTTTCCACAGTACCGTCATTCTTGAGTTTAGTTTTATAAACCCACTTAGTGGGTAGTGTAACAGGGCAACTGTTACGCGGCTTACACTGTGAAATTGCAGTGAGGAAGCGTGCAATTTAGTAGGACCAAATGTAAATTTGGTCCTCCTTAGTTTACCTTAGATAAACGTTGATAAAGACTAATTAGACCATCAGATCAAAGAGTGCCACATTGATATATACCTGGTTATACGTCAATTACAGTATTTTTAATCATTTGGTGCATAAATCCTGTTCGATTAAATCATATATATACCAAATCTGAAAAGTCGTAAAATACCGAGTCAATTTCGATATGACTCAGTCTTTTCGAAATAAGATATATCATCGTGTGTGCCACATGACACTATATATCTAAGCTAATTTAGTAGTGTAGCCTTAAAATAGTATACCATAGATAAAGAGTGCCAGTTTTTGATATAGTAGCCGAAGGAAAAGTAGCTAGCCCTTATTTTTAAGTATTGGTAGTTAATAACTTAGCTCGAATTGCTAGACTGCTCGTGTTGTTAACTTTTTTAAGAGTCATCGTGTCGTTGGATTCAAAAGATGTTGTAATTTGACATCAACTTTATCTTAAAGCTTTTATTGCCAGTTTCAATTATTTTGCAATGTTGAGTTAACCTATCAATAATAAAAGCGCTTATTAGTATCCTAACAAAATCTCCTGGACACTAGTACGTTAGTATACAAAACAAAATCTCCTGAACACTATTACGTTAGTATACAATACGGAAGAGGACGAACGTAATGATGACAAATCGAGTTCGGTGTATTTTTTTAATTTAGAAGAGCAAAGAAATGATGTGAAAGTGGATATTTGATGTGAAACCATGCAAATTCGAGTAGGAC
>MIQA02003576.1:0-46294 GCA_001887855.2 Sclerospora graminicola | reverse complement strand
ATATATATACTTAAGTGATAGATTAATTAATAAATTAATTAGTCTTTATTAAAGTTTATCTAAGGTAAACTAAGGAGGACCAAATTTACATTTGGTCCTACTCAAATTGCACGCTTCCTCACTGCAATTATACAGTGTAAGCCGCGTAAAAGTTGCCCTGTTACAATAGATGGCATGAGAGGGAGCACTGTCTTCAGTGCTCTCGATTTGAGGGATGGATTCTATCAAATCTTTTTTGCGTGGGATGTCCTTGCGCTTCCGCACGTCTTCCTTTGGTACAATCGCGTGCCCAATGTCCAGGATCATTGCATGCACGACACTGGCTGCGCCTTATAGAATCTTTAACACTTCTGTTGGTGCTCGTGCTTCTCATGCTTCTTATGTTTGGTCTGTGGCCCGCCCTGCGAGCCTCGACGTTGTGAGCTTGAAGTGCGACCCCGCGCGCTCCATCACGTCGTTGACCACTGTAGTCATTCATTCTTTCTGCTTGGAGCAATCGGTTTCTCACTTGAGCCAGCGTTAACTCTGCGTCAGGATTCAGCGCCTTCATCCATGAGTACTCATTACCCAGTTCAGGATAGACACTCACTTCTCCTGTTATCAATATTTCTCCAAACTTCTCACCTGATATGGGAGCACCTGCTTTCTCCAATTCTACGGCAGGCTTCACCATTTCATTGATGTTTTCTTCCATGCGTTGACCTCTTCGCAGCTCCGTACTAAGCATTCTTGGAGAATATCTAACTTGTTCCGCGGCGGTATCCCATCAACTTCAGCTAATATAGCCATGTATTATAGATGTACTGTCCGGAATCGATCGCGTTGTTAAGTCTTAACGCCAGGTTTGCGCTTAGAATACACTAGGAATAGATGCACCTTCCGATTTCTCATATCCCAACATCACTCAGCATTGATGTTTTGCGCATCATCAAACCTTCGTAGCCTTCTACCAATGCCAGCATTCCTTGTGCAGCGAAATTTGCCTTTTTTTAACGTCTAGATAGCACTGTCGTCAGCGCCCGTTAACTCAGGTACTCGAATGTCCCGACTAGTGTCCTTGATGACCATATTTTCTTCTTCTTCTCGGTGATGGGGATGTGTCGCTCGATACTCAGTATATGCGTAGGAAGATCCCGTTGCTCAAAAATCTACTTTTCTCTTGCTGACGAAATGCGACAATGTCGACTGGTGTGGATCCGGTTATTTCTTCTTTTCTTCGGGTTTTTCTCCAGGTCCGGTTTTGACCCGTGGTCCCGACCAATCAACATCTTCAGTTTAATGGCTGTGTGTAATTGTGCTTAATACTAGTACTTCCTCTGTCCAGAAATATAAGGCCGCGCCTACAGTTTAGCGTGTCCAGGAATATTAGGCCGAATTGGTTTAAAGTACGATTTCATATATAAAATCAAAGATACTCCGCTAAGGTCCGATTTTTGGTTCGATTAAAAAGGCAAATAAGTGCGATGATTTGCGCGAGCGGCGCGACGAATTCCGCATCAACGCATTATTTTTGGTCGCTGCGACCAGGACGACCGCTCGCGCAATCGTTCATTGTACCTTCCTCCAGCTTGGCGCGGGCTCATGCCCAAAAATGACGTATCTAGCTCTGAGAAAGTCAAATATTAGAGTAAGATCCTTGGTCACGCCGTTAGACAGCAGAAATATTACGCATTCTTAGAACATATAAGCGAGTACTTTCTTGCTCTAGGCCGCTGCCAAGTTTTTGCAGTGCTTGCGGTGTTTCGGATCCGTCTGCGTCATTTTGAGAGCGCAGACCCCATGGAGTACTTCGTGCCTGGCACGAAGTACTGTGTCACGCGGAAGTGGCCATTGCCGCGTGACCAGGTCAAAGCGATCGACGAGTTCTTTGAAACTCGTCGTAAGGCGGGACATGTGCGGGAGTCTACCTTACCGCACTCCAGTCCCACCTTTTGCGTTAAGAAATCCACTGGTGGGTGGAGAATCATTCATGCTTTCAATAAGCTGAACGCAGCCACGGTACCGGCGCAGACGCCGATACCGCGGAAAGATGTCATCATTGATGGCATGAGCGGGAGCACCGTTTTCAGTGCTCTCGATTTGAGGGATGGTTTCTACCAAATCCTCATGCGTGAGAGCGCTGTCCCCATGGAGTGTCCGACTTTAAAGGTCATATCTCGAAAACCGCTGAGCCATTTTGAATAAAACAAAAACTCCTCCAATCAGCATGAACTAACAATTCAAAACGTCCAATCAGCTAGCCTCAGATAACCCCACCCTGCTTAAAAATGAATTTTTTTAGAAAAAATCGGCCTTATTTTTCAGGACAGAGGAAGTATTAAATTGTAATGAAGGAAAGACCTGTCACTACTATTCACTTCTACAGTTTATGACAGAAGGAAGTGTAAACCCCTATACGGTCGGTGCCTGAATGGCCCCGGGGACTCAAAGTGAGGTGGGAAGCAGGTGCCCTGCACTCTACATTCTTACTATTGCGCCCTGTGCTCCACCTGTGAGATTGCCAGCTGGCACCTCCCCTTGTACGCCCAATTTATATTAGTTCAACATGAATATATATGTATATACAAATTCCTATATATAAGTTGAAGTTGAAGTTACTCCAACTTCGTACATGCCATGCGGTAGACGCCCTGCATCTGCACCTCCTTGACGGCCCTGCCGTAGACGCCCCAAGTCTTGGGTGTCTTTCCTTTTTTTATCTATGTTACCGCCCTGCGGTAGACGCCTGCATCTAGGGTGACTCCTTTCATATGTGTATACTTTCAGCAAGTTGCTCGATATCCGGTATCCGGCTATCCATCACATAGCATTAATAAGAAAACAATTTTCCATTGTCGATTTGGCACAAGTGGTATATGGTATTTTCCATATAAATCCCCATTTATGGTAATAACGGGCTCTGTCGGTTAATATACCGTATTATATCACCCTACTATACCCAAAATTTCAGCCAGGGTATTATGTTTGGCAGGGTACACTCCTAAATGGCACGCACTTCAGACGAATTTTTCCTCTCGGATAATAAACGATGGCAGTGGTGGAGCGGTGAAGTAGGCTGAAAGTTACACAAACAGCCGGGGTTCAAAACCCAGCAGTGATCACACAGACGGATTCCCCACAGGGGGATCTAGAACCGCCACATAAGTCCTTTTGATTCAGATTTAAAACAATGTACATCAGATTACGCGCTGCAAACACAAACCGTTATATGCTTATTCAACGACTAGCTCGTCAAACTCATCTGCAAGATCAGCACTATCTCTATCATCGGATGATTCCTCGTCAGCGCTCACCCACCTACTCTGAAAGAGTCCGCCGTACACGTCGTGCTTGGCAATGTGCCAGTCGCGGTAGTCATCTGCAAACCCAGCTGTGGCAATCGAGCGCTGCACGACGTCGATGGAGACAGATCTCCACGAATTGCTGACCCAAGCCACCACTTCCTCCACGCTTGGTGGCCGCGGATTGCCGCTCTTGGTGTACTGCACCCGGTCAGTTTGCTTCCACTCGTCAATCACGCTAGAGAGACGATCCTTGAACGACTTGAAGATTCCGATGTCCCCTGCCTGCAGGTACGGCGTCAGCTCTCCAGGGATCACCATCATCTCGATCTTCTTGCTGATGCACTTCGCCTTGACGTCCTTTGCTATGTGCGCTCGCATCGAGTCCCACATGAGCCCTCTGTAGCCGCAGGAGTCAAGAATTGCTGGGAACATCAGGCCAATCCATAAGAGAAGCTCGCTGTTCATCCACGCTCGCTCTTGATGCGCGACGTAGACCGCACCGCGCTTCTGAATCGATTGTTTCGCGCCTTTCCAGATCAGGAGGGGTGGCAGCTTTGTCCCTGTGGCTGTGACGGTGAGCGCAACAGTGATCCGCATCGATGCAAACCCCGTCGAGCGCAAGACGACGTGGCGAGCGCCGGTGATGTCCACAGTGTCGCGCCGCGGGTTCTTCAAAGAAGACGCCGTCTCATCCATCTGGAGCGTGCTGCTGGGGTTGAGCGCGCTCTTCTTCGATGCGAGGTACGCGAGGAAGCGGACGGCACGCGCAGTGAGCTCGTCGTCGCTCAACACGGTGAGGTTGGTCGTCCGTCGGAGAGAGAGAGGCCGTAGCGAGCCATGAAGCGCGCGATCCACTTGTCAGATGCGCTGAAGTCCTCGTCGTTCAGCTCTGCTTGAACGAGCTCGCGTGAAGATGCTTGGATCCACTGACGCGACACATTTTCCTTTTTCGCTCTCAGGAACAGGATCTGTGCAAACAAGACGTCCTCGACCTCGCCGAGCCGTGGGTGGCCGCCGCCACCTGCCACACGTAGCTGCAGCGCCCGGGAGTTCGTGATGGCGACACGATTCTTCCACCAGTTGCGAATCTGCGCACCCGACACCTTCCACCCTCCCTCCGCTTGGAAGTGCTTCAAGGCGCGTGTAGGAACTCCACCTCCGGGGCTTTCGATCCACTCGATGACTCCCCGCTTCTCGAGGTTTGTCTTGGAAACGCGCTTGGGGGCCATGGTGTGCATTGAACTTGAAGGAAGGAGGGACTTGCTGCGGACTGAGCGTGATGAAAAGTGAGCGAAAGTGATGAAAAGTGAACGGTGTGGGCTCACTCGCGCAACCGCTACCAACCACTCGAGTGTGGAAAGGAACGGCTGAGAAATGCTCTCGTGCCATGAACGGACAGTATACTATTGGGCACGGTATTATACCGGTTTGTGAACCGCAGAATAATTATAACCGGACAGGGAATATTAACCGACAGAACCCGTTAAATCCCCATTTATGGTAGTCAATCCCCTTTGCCGCTAAATCATACTAGTACTAGTACCGTGTACCAGTATTAATAGCCGGCGTAATTGGAATGTTTTTGAAATGTTTTTAATCAGAAAATGGGCCAGCAATACTGGACAAAACGACGTCTGGGCAATTTGAAAGTCACCACGATGATCAGGAAGGATTCAGCAATGGCGCGATGTCCACTCAAATTATGTCCGTTTTTCGGAATTCGTAATCACTTTTCGCTGAAACTAACTTTCGGCCCAGGAGGTCTGTTGTGTCTCATTAACTTTTTGCCCTTTCCCCAATCTCTAGCAAATGTGTTTTTATACCTGTTAATCTTAGTTTATCTAGTAAAGGAATTAGATCTTTCATGCCTCCCTCTTTTAATGATAATTTGCTATAGGCGTGTTTTGCAGTTAAATATACTCATAGTTGGCAAAACTGCCAAGATATTCTGCGCAAAGCAGAGTGAGAAATAGATGCGAACTAACAGGTTAACACGCTAGTGAACGGACTACATAGGTTATGCTACATCGACGATCTAAGCAAAGTATAAAACGGTGTCTAAAGTACCCTGTAACGAAGTCCTAACTGGTCTGTGGTCTGGGAACAAAGTACCACAGCGGATGACAGCGTTTATTAGTCGTATGCAACCATGATAGCATTACAGTAGTGAATTATTGGTAACTAAGTTTAATTGATTTGGATAATACTTTTTAATAAACTTGCGTCCTCGTTTCTTTCAAACGCACATGTTGTCCTTGTATAGTACAAGGTTTTGCCCTAGAGTCAGTACTGTATGTCGTGAAATAAATTCGATTTAATTCGACTAAGTCCGATTGGGTGCCCAAATCAATTTTATGCGGTGCCCTTAGTGTTTCCCTAGTTGGCTTAATTGTTTTTCAGGCTCATAAATTGATAATTTGCTGCGAAAGCTGCGACTTTATTCTCAACTTGACTGTAAAACTATTTTCCGTCATACAATTTAATTTCTTGCGTCCTAGAGGTTGCACCCGAAAAAGGGGTATATCTCCTAATAAGTTCAGAAAGCTTGCTGCGCACGGAATGCTTCCAGTGTTATTAAAAACCTAGTTAGTAAGATAAAATAATAGATTAGGTAGATTAAGATGACAATGTCAGATAAGCAGATATGCTAACAAGAATTAGAAACGGGCAAAACAGTAGATTGATTTCGGCGGTTATGCCGGCTTCAGCGAATAGTATTTCCTGAAATCAATTTTGCTAAAGCGCAATCAAGGCCCCATTGAAAGCTTTTAGAGAAAACAAGTTATAGTAGCCGAAGGAAAATTACTCTTTTTATAGAGAATAAACTGCTTCCAAAGCATATCCGTTCTTCTGAAACAAATCACAATAAATTCTTGTACAATGGTACCAATTTGAGATTACCACTGTATTATAATTGCAATCGAAACGACGTTTCGTTGGTACTATAAGTTATGGCAAAAAATATCGTCCTACTAGTATTTGTGGTGGTATTTGTGTAAGTACATTTTTATTGAACTGATCCAAATACTTGGTTTACGGTAGCAAATGAGTGCATCACAGAGACCGAAACGAAGGTGATGTTCGCATGACAAGAAATTTGACATGTGTATGAAGAGGTATAGAACATTGATGAAAAAAAAAGTCAATGCAAAAAGTATTTGTAGGTTACATTTACACTATAAATTCGACTAAGTCCGGTTTTGGTGCCCAATTCAATTTTAGGCGGTGCCCTAAGTGTTTCCCTTCTTGGTTATTCGGTATTCTAAAAGGAAAAAAAAATTGGTACAGTAGTAAAAATGGAAATATCGAACCTCAAAACTATGTAGTCAATATTCATTTCATTCTTGACACTTCCCCAATAACAATGGGAAAAGGTGATTGCCCTCATACGTCATCCATGTGGATGATCGCGTGGCGATTATGTCCTCGTCGACATGGCTTACGGCACGTCCAGTAAACTTCAACAAAACTGTTTAATCGCTAGCGCATAACAATGTTTTACATTTTATAAAAAAGCCAAATTGAAGTTGACGTGTGTTCTGGGAAACAATCAGAATTCTTGAAACGGCTTTTTTGCAATGATCTTTTTCTGCAATTGATTGCGACCAGCTTACTTGTGTGAAGTCTAAGGTCGTAATCCTAGAATACCAATGTTAAAGGGTAGCTGGACCAAAGGTTTCTTGCTATTTTGTCGCTACGATAATACCCACTTCCGCGATGGTAACGGTCGGCCATTTTCCGTAGCAGGTGGACAGTATTCCGAGGAGAATACGCTCCATGATAGTAAAGTGGGGTAGTGAGTTTTTTGCTACGTTAATGAAATAATTACCAAGCACATTCATCCTTATTTGTGTCGTTGCCTAAAACCTTCATGGACATGGCAAGTTTTTGTTGGACGCGCTACAGTAGGCACCGGAGCAGGTCATCCAAACATATTTAGTCGCCGCCGGCGCCAAGCCTGGACCTTTAGTCTGTTATAAATTTAGAACTAGTTCCAGTAGCGTCGTTTTCGATCTTACCTAAGTCTACGATTGGACCAGACCTGTTAGGTATCCTGGTTATTTTGTGCCCCACAACAATATCCAAGCATGAGCAGGAAATGTTCATACTCTTCCATAAATGATTCCGATTGGGTCAAATCATCTCAAGGAAGCGAAACAAGGAAATCGCTTGCGTGAGATTTATCTACTCATTTTGCTCATTCTGTACTGTACTAGTACCGGTACATGAGGTTCAAGAGCTTACGATCACCCAATGGCCATCTACGTAGTTAGGGCTCAAACCCGCAGGGTTTGGTGCGGGTTAAGGTCGACCCGCAGCCCAGCCCGCGGGTTGCGGGCTGGGTTGCGGGCTGGTTGGGTTAGTGTGTTGCACATTGCTGGCAAGGAAGGACTTCGTCAGAAGGCGTGGATTCTCTTCTGGTAGAATATTATCTCCTCCACTATGAGAGGGTTTACTTACAGCCGTCTACACGAGGTGGAGGTGGCGTGGGAAGCTACTCAATGTTTGAGGTAAAAAAACTGCGAGGGTGGCTGAAGAGTATAAAGGTTATATTAATCATAGATTGAGCTAATTGTCCAATCTGCGGTGAGGCAGCGAGCTCTTGGTAAAATACCTTGTGCTGCAAGATGAGTGCGTCTGCTTGCTACGACATAGAATAATATTTACAAATGTTAGTCGCCCAAATGCCAATGCACGTTTATATTCAACCGACCTCTGTAGTAAACACCATTCCAGAGGCAATCTTTCGTCTATGTTTTTTTATAATTTTCCGCGCAGTTACGTTGTCCTTCCTTGCTTCAGTACGAGCTGTGCTGCATTGTAGTGACAAAGTGGGCGCCGCCCCCCCAACTGTGGGTTGTTCAAGTTACCGGTAAAATTCCAATTTACCTTAGTGTGGGTTATGTGTGGGCTGCGGGTTGGGCTCAGGTCAACCCGCAACCCAAACCGCGCGGGTTGGGTGCGGGTTTTGCGGTGCGGGTTGGGCTTGGGTTTGAGCCCTATACGTAGTATCGAAAATGAGTTGGATTTTCTAAAGTCACATGGAAATGTAAACGACATAAATCTAAAAATACAGAGCATCTATCGAAAAATACAGAGCCATCACAAAAGTACAGACGCACTAGGTATAGGGCTAGAGGATGGGTCCACTCCTGGATCCCCTATATAACAGACGAACACAAATGACTCATGGATCCCCTATATAACAAACGAACACAAATGACTAATAGTACACGTTTAACGTTAGCATAAATAGAGCGTTATTAAAATGTTCGCTATACTATTTTAGTTAATACAATACGAGTCGTGCTAGCATGTCCTTTAGTATCTTGAGCGTCAAGCTGGGTCTCAATATCAACTCTGAATAAATAGAACTCGTCTAAGAAGTACTTTGCCCACTGGTCAATTTGCCGATCTTGTCAGCCCGTGCACATATTTGCATCGCAGTATATAAGAGCTGTGATTCACAACATGCACAGAGTAGCATTAACATAAACATTACCAATACATCATAATTTTGAAGATGCTGTACCTGCTCCACGTCTTTCAAAGAAAACGAATGGCCTTCTCGTGCCGCTCCTTCTCAACGCTTTTCTTATATAACGGATACTGGAAGCGATAAGCAGCGACATGCAGCGACAAACAGCCGTCAACGCCCTGGGAATATACCCGTTGATAGCGATGTCATTCGCGCAACCATTTCACGGGAAAGCACGATTCCTTCCATGGTTGCCTTCTTGACTGCCGTTACCGATGCCCAAAACCAGTAAGTAGTGTATGCTCTTGGAGTTCATTCTCTAGATCAGTAACGAAGCCAATCGCATTACCATTGCGCAAGAACCAGCGATTTGCCCCTGGTGTCGCGGCTTCATCTTGGAAGCGACGGACAAAAGCAATGGGCGACAGTATGCCCTCGGAATATAATAACCAGGCACCCTGATAGCCAATGGCTAGGTTAGTGTGTACCACAAAATAATTCCACAACTCTAGCGGATCCACGATGAGTGTACGGCTTTATTTTGACCAATTATATGATTCTTATTTTAACCATCTGGGACCGCTCTGTATATCGAGGGACTTTTTGTGTATTTATCGGCACAGATTTGTATTTCCAGGTAGGTTTCTGTACTTTTCGTACACTCTCTGTATTTTTCGTGTTTTCTTCTGTAGATTTGGTACGGTGTCAATGTAAACACTAAAATGCAACGTCGTTACACATAGACATGTATCAATTAGTTGCACTCATATCTTGTCTCAATCTGTGTCACTCATTACAAAGCGGACTCATCATGAAGTCAGCATGTCCCATCCATGGCGACTTGACGAGTCCTCGCTGCAAATGTTAAAAGCATTTCCCCAAGAAGTACAATCGGCTCAAACGAAACGAACATCCAGTTGAAATCGTTTTGCTGTTCAATGGTTGGCTTGATAAGCTTCTAGCTTGATAGAGTCTAGAGCGGCTAACTTAGTCGCTCACTCCAAGACACAGCTTTAGCATTAAGTGAGACCATGACCCGGCTGTGGCCCGCTTAAGATTCCGATAGTGCTCATGTACTACATACAACATGGTCTTTTGATACGCTTCTTGATTTATGAGTGCATTCCTTCCGTAGGGTCCATGCTAATCATCTGTGTATCGTTCCATTTTTTTTACGGATACCACCGAAGTGGCTCCTGGCTTTTCGATCTGAACAATGCGATACATTGTAGACTCAGGTGCAGATGCTTTTCGGAAGCAAGCTTGATTTCACCGAGACGATCTTCTAACGGCTGCCACTCTTATGACGGGGGAGCTTCGTTATTGGTAGTTTACAAGTCAGTCTTGCATGCTCTTAACAGGACTGGATACAAAGTGTAGAATCCACCAAGGCGCAAGCATTCGAATGTCCACCACTTGGACTTTTCAAATGCTTGCCATACAAATAACGACACTTTGGTAGGACAATTGTATGCCTGAGTTGGCTTTAGTGGAGTATAGCCGCCACGGACAGGCCATTGACGAGCTGCACATCGCCAAGGCAAATATTCTATTACATCCATCATGATGTGCGTGTCCAGCGTATAGCCGTGTCTAAAAACAAAGCGTGGGTGCATGGAACCTTATGGCTTTGCACACAGGAGAGTGGGTACAGCACCACCACAGATGCTTTACAACTTCATTTTTCTCATTTATTAACTTGCTCAGCGCTTCCAAGGCATTCAAAGATCCAACACGCCCCAAAGTACACAACATGCTGGACATTCAACCTGAAAGCATCGTGAGTCCCGACGACACGACCCAGCAACAGAACGGCAGCAGGGCTTTCCAGTGCCCTAATGCCCAATGTGGACGTAGGTTCAACCGCAAGTACACACTCACGGAGCACATGAAGACTCATACCGGCGAGCGGCCACATACTTGCCGTGCCCGCGGATGTGGCAAACGATTTAGTACCTCGGGCAACTTGTCTCGGCATATGCGTCTTCATGGTGCCGTCGAGCCTGTGCACTGCCCCGTCAGTGGTTGCTCGAGCAAGTTCATGAGCGACATCAAGCTGGCAAAGCACATTCGCTCGCATTACGTGCCCCGAACACACACGTGCAAGGTACCTGATTGTGGAAAATCGTTTAGCACGACTGGAAATCTTAACCGCCACTTGAAGAATCAGCATTCGGACCAGGACTGCAAGCAGTACAAGGCACCTCTATCGTCATTGAGCTCTTTTTGCAGCACCCCGACCAATCAAAAATGTAGTGCACCTACTCACGAAAGCCCTACCAGCATCGACCAGTGGACAGACAATGTGTGGGAATTAGTTTCGGAATCCATTGAGATGGTGTTACCCGCTCCCTTTAAAACTGCGTGTACGACTCCATGGACTCCTGAAATGCTAGATATTCTATCCCAAATGCTCCTCGACTAAGCAAGTAAGACAAGCAGCTAATAAATATTAACTTAATGCTTTAATGAGTGAACAAGTGTGTGAAAGTTATACTTCGAAGTACAGTGTACAGTGTAATGTACACTTTTTGTGCGCCAAATGCCAAACAGAAGTCTGGCTTGTCTCAGTACATTTACCCTTTATAAGAATTACCTCTCTTATCTAATAAAGAAGCATTACCCTTGGTGCTCTTTGAAGAATAATCACACAAGAGGATTAGTGGCCTATACTTGCACTTATATGTGCATATATTCATTCGTAAAGTGTTAATGTTTCTACGGAGGTACATATATGAATGTCTCTACAGACATAATGCTTAGTGTCCCAGTCCTGATTTAGCTGCAAAGCCCACTCAACCCGGCGTCGGTTGAGGTAGGATCTTGACTACCCAGAACAAGTCGATTTTAAGTAGGAAGTTGGCAATGATACACCCCGGGGATACACCCGGGGGAAAGGAGGTGGATATTCAATCACAGAGTCAGAATGGGACTCACCTCAAACAAGCAGTATCTGTCGGGTCAGAGGGGCCGACAGAAGTGCAAATTGACGAAGTTGTGTTGGAATCGCAACAGAGTGGAGAGGCAGAAGAAGATCATGAGCGCATGGAGGAGTATGTGTGTGAAGAAAGGGAGCGTGCCTCCCAATTAGCCACGGAGGATTTCCCCGAGGAAAACACACCGGAGCAGGACGACATAGAAGACTGGAATCAAACGGAAGATAAAAGACTAGAGGATACAGTGATGGTGGAAAACAGTGAGCAGACAGAAGTAGAAACTAGAGTCATCACACCGGAATCATTATCAGAAGTCCTAGCGCAAGCTCTAGCTGATGCAACACAAAAGAGACCGCGGCTGCAAACATGGCATGATCTCATGCAGCAGCTGTTTGAGATAGTGTTTAGCCTAACACCTACGGAAAAGGATGAGAAGAGGTTTGCCGACACCAAACTGCCGAAGATAACAACGAGGGAACAGGAAAGATTGATCGATCTGTTTGAGTGAGTTGTTGTGCAACAAAAGCAAGAATGGACAATATGGAAACAGAAGGTCCAAGAGGCGTGTAGGATTTTTGTCCGGACAAAGCAATCTCTGGAGAATGTTCTGGCGAAACTTATTGGAAAAAAAGATGGAGGTGGCTTCTAAATCTGATGAAGTCTTAACCAACTGGATCCATTAAGTAACTGGGGAGAAAGAAGGCAAACCACAAAGTCTGACGAACAAGGAGAATTCCATGTTTAACAAGGCGCACTACAAGCAGGAAGATATTAACTTGCTCTATAAGGTATGTAAAAGGGATGGGGCACAAGGACTGGATGGAAGAGTGCGAACAGGTACAGCCCAAGAGTGGAGAATTGTCAAAGGGCTTGCGGAAGGGTCGATCGTTGCACGATACTTGCCGCCGTTTTTATGGAATATAATGACAAACGCACAAAGGCTACGGTTAATCCTGACCATCCGAACGCAAGTAGAAGGATGCTTAAGCATGGATATGAAAGGTGAAATGCCGATCAAGTTTCAAAGCACAAAGAGTATCCAAGAAAGCATAGCGATGGCAGCGACTGCACGGGGGATAACGCAAGGGAAACTGTGGGAAATGTTAGCGAAGGTAAAAGGAATAAGTTACGACTGCTCAAATCATCGATTAAATTTTCATTTTTATACGCGAGAGGCGGCATGAAAATTTGATAGGGTGGATGTAACAGGGCTACTGTTACGCGGCTTACACTGTAAGTTTGCAGTGAGGAAGCGTGCGAATTGTGTAGGACCAAATGTAATTTGGTCCTCCTTAGTTTACCTTAGATAAACTTAGATAGAAAACTAATTAGTGTATTAATTAAACTATCACTTAAGTATATATATATGTTACTATATATACCTAAGGGTGCTTGAGTGCTAGAAGGTAAGTTTAAGAGTGAATATATTTATGGTTGGTTAAGAGCTAACTAGTATAATTAGACCTAGACTAATCATAGTAACATGTAGTATAAAACTGATCTAATGATATTTTTATCATTAGATTACTTGTTAGATTCGATAATATCAGAATCTGTTCTCAAAGTGGATTATGACAACTTATAATCCAATATTCACATTTCAGGTATTACGTCTGAAATTGAACTGTGATATTTCTACTCAAATATCACTTATGTAATGGCACCCCATTACATCACCCCCCACTCAAGCTGGTTGGCCAATAATATAATGTAATATTGGCCAATCGAATGGTGGCACTTGTTGGTCATAACGATATTCTGTTATAACTCATTTTTGACCATAAGAAAACAAATGGTCAGCAAACGCAGCGGCGCTCTTACGGGCACTGCCGATACTCTGGAAACAGACATCACCTCTGCATCACGTGCGGAGGTGTCGTCGAATGCCGACGCTCCGAATGTAGCGTCGAAGCGAAAGACAAAGCCGAGAGACCCCTTGTCTCTCGTAGTAGACGCTGCGGAAGCAGTGTCTAAGAGAGGACGGGAAGATGTCGCGAATGCAACATCTTCCGTGTCTTCACCTGCCGCAAGGCGGGTGTCCAAGAAGAAGTTCAATGACCTCTTCGGAGAGTCATCTGACTCCGAGAATGAGGGCGAGGACGATACCATCCCTGCCAATTATTCTAGCGAGGTAAAGCCCGCTAAAACTGCTTCGCCGTTAAGTGATGGCGAAGTGGAGTCTGACGCCGTCGATTACGACAGCGACAACTCCATGAAACGGTGGTATGAGGAGCGTAGAGCTCCTCCTGGTCCTCGTCATTCGCCAGGTCGTAGCGAAGACGACTTTGAGGTGACAGGTGGTGCTCCACCTGCCAAGAAACAACGTGCAGAAGCGGCTTACGCTGCTTCCGATTCACTATGTCGTGTGGAACGTCATGTTCCGTACGAAGTGGGGTTTTGGACCCCAGCATGGACGCTTGCCCTCGGAAGTGGTGGGCACGTCAAACGCGATTGTCAATATCCATTGTTTGACATCAATGCGCTTGATGATTGCGAGGACCTTCGCAATCGTCATTTTGATCGTAGTACTGACGATAGACGTCGGTACTTCATCGACCTTTTCTTCCAAGCTCGTTATTACACGAACCGGAAAGGGTCGCGAAAGAATAAGGACGACAAAGACGCCCTTACTCAGAGTTGGAATGCCTTTGTTGATAATTACAACAAAGGTCCCGACGATTACGTGAAGAAAATTCACATAAACCGCGAGCGCTTCCTAAAGCACTCACGCACAGGTAAAATGGAGTTTATCCATTTCACTTGCATCAGAGAGGGATTCTCTTGCGGGGTTCCTTCGAACATGAAGTGTCCGTGTTGTCCCGCGGGAGCTCCTCGTCTAACCGAAAAGGAGCTAAGAGGGTACCGAGGTTTCTCCGTACCCGCTAATGTTAAGAGCCTTATCGATGCTCTTAAAGCATCGGTAGCTAGTACCGAAGATTTGCAGCCACCAATACCTAGTGTTGATGTGCCGCCCACATCAACACCTAGTGTTGACGCTTCTTTTGAGTTCGAGGAGAAGTATCCTTCTCAAACTCACGCAGGAGGTCAGGGGCATCCGCCCTCAGCACCTCAATCGGTTCCCAAGAGTCAAACTCTTGGGAATATCCCAACCAACGCACCAAGTACTCGGTACGCTGCCCCTTCTTATAGGGAACCGAGCGCTTCGAAAGTAAGCGCTCGAGAATGTAACGCTTGTTCCCCTGACTGTCAATCAGGGGCGGCGGGGGCTGATAATTCCCTCGGCGTTGTTGTTGCGGAGCATGGTTATCAGCTCCGCAAGCTTGAGAAGCACTGTAACGCTTTGAGCGAGGACATGTGCCACTCGATGAAAACTTATCGTTGTCATCGGGACGAGATTCGCGACATTCTGAACGCGCATCTCGTGATGCAGAAGAAGAATGATCTTCTGATGGTCGAGATTGATCGACTAAAGTCGGAGATGGAAACTCTCCAGGCTTCCCACCATCGGTTGGAGACCGATTACAAGTCTCTTTTGGGAGACTTAAAGAAGCACGGCATTCGCCGTGGCGATGCGTCTCGTCCGAAGATGTAGACGATCGGTACGGCTTGAGCCTCCCAACGTAAAACGTTGGATGGAGGCGCATGGCCGCGGGAATGTCTAAAGTGTAGGCATTCCCCTTAACACCTTGGACCTTAAAGGGCCCAATGAATTTAGGGAGCAACTTCCGTGTAGGGAAGTTGCTAATTGCATGTGTAGGCAGATTAGTTGTAGATAACATAACTAATTCACCTTTTTGAAAGGAATTTGTGTTTTTCCTTCCGTTTTTATCTGCATTCTGCTTCTGCTTGTCAAAAGCGGAAGCAAGCGCGTCTTTTACATAGCGTATTACAGCTTGGCGCTGTAATACGAATTCATCTACTGCTTTATTGGCAGTAGATGGGTTGTTTTCATTGTCTGCAGCCATTGCTGCCAACACATATTCCGCATAAGCGGCTTCGGTTTCCGAAACTGCTTGAGTTTCTTCTGGGTAACAGTAGAAGACTCATCAGTTTCTTCGCAAGTTGCAACTGCAGCTTGTGCATCGACTCGCTTGGAATTTGAGCGGGTCCCTCCCCCACTTAAATTTGGCGTACCACCAAGTAAAGCCGGGGTTCGTGGATGCCGTAAGGCATTCATGTAGAACGGTGTATGCTTAGTAGAAGCATGCACCGAGTTGTTTATTGCAAACTCAGTGAGTGTCAAATAATCGCTCCACTGCTCGAAGGCATGCGCGTAAGAACGCAGCATGTCTCCGATAACGCGGTTAACGCGCTCAGTCTGCCCATCCGTTTCCGGATGGTCCGCGGTTGACATCTTCAACTGCGTGCCCAACAACTTATAATCCAATATTCACATTTCAGGTATTACGTCTGAAATTTCTACTCAAATATTACTTATGTAATGGCACCCCATTACAGTGGAAGTGCCCTATCACAAACACATGCATCGCCTAACCAATGAACATGCACCAGAACAAGATGAAATCGATGACTCAGTGTGGAAACGACAGGGGTATCATTCAAGAGGCATTATCGGAACACAACAAGTCTATACAGTATTACTTCGGAATGTATCTCGAAACATCGACATTCTAAAATTAAATGCTTTCCTCGAGGCTCAGGTGAAAACGCCTTTCCGCCTACAAGAAATGGATCAGGGAGGACCAATGGCAGCGTCGTCTCTGGACTGGGAACTAAGGATTACGGCGGGAGGGTGTCCAAAAGTGCTGGAAGGCATCCGAAGAATATTTTGGTGTTAGTCGAACACCCAGCGACTAGTGGACGACGGCATTGTCTTCGGTGTGGGGAGGTCGGACATCAAATGCGGGGGTATTCGACCTCAGAAAACATTGCGAGAAGATCATTGTATATGAGTGTCGGTGTCGGGAGGTAAACACGATTAGTGTCCCACCATCGACCTTTGCTAGCATGGAAGACCTACTCCAAGAAGTCACCAATTTCTATGAAGCACAACAAAAAGGAAAAGAAAAAGAATCCGCATCGGTTAGCATCAATGAGAGTACGTTGGCCACCACAAACTCACCAGAGAGGGCCTCACAAATCGCGAGACCAGAGGAGGCAGCAGGGGAGACGAAAGAAGCACAACGTCGCCAGAAGGAGTCAAAACACGAGGAAGCGATAAAAACACCAATCGAGCAAAATGAAGACTGGGTGGAAGTCCAAAACAGAAAAAAAAATCGACAGAAAAAAGTGGAATAGCTATAGGAATGCATGTAAAAAAATCAGGTATAGAAAAGATAGAGTAACTGAACGTAGGGAGGAGGGGAGACTAGAAGGGGTGAGCACAAAAGAACACAAAGGGAGAAGAACCGGAACCATCACAAAACAGGACAATACCAAGGGACAACCAGAGCCGGAACAGGACCCAGAAGAGCGGTCAGACAAAGCAAGGACACAACAAAACGAGGTATCACCAAAAGCAGACACAAAATTGAGAGAAAAAGGGGGGACGGCAAAGGACAAACAGATCGAGAACACGGAACTTCAAATTCAAGAAGCAGAGGCGAAGAAGAGTATAAAAAACTAGTGGCACAAACGAATAGGACTTGGGGCCCGTTATCCTGGTTTACGTGGAAGACAGAAGGCATAGATGAAACGCGGAAATGGAACCTTCCGGATGCGATGATTATGATGGGGCTGCAGTTAGTGCAGACTCCGGCAACAGGGAATTGCCAAGCATACAGTGTGGTACAGGCGTTGATGAACTCTAATTTAGCAGAAGACATCCCGACTTTGGAGCAGGGCGCAAAGAGCATAAAACAAGGATGCGTAGCACGAGCGAAATGGACTTTGGAATAAAGTTTTCGCCTGGGGTAAGAAAACAGATACTGCGCAGTCTAAGGAGGGGTTATGAGAAAATGTCAGCCCAAACCACAGAACAAGAGTTTCGTAAGTATTTGGAGGCATATAAGGCAAGTGCTTCTGAAGTGAGTAAAGTAATAGGAGCAGAAACATGGGGAAGCAATGACACGCTGAGTGTAACAGGGTTGCTGTTACGCGGCTTACACTGTAATTTGCAATGAGGAAGCGTGCAAATTGTGTTGGACCAAATGTAATTTGGTCCTTCTTAGTTTACTTTAAATAAACTCAGATAGGAAAATAATTAATGTATTAATTAACTATCGATTAAGTATATATATATTAATATATATACACTTAGGGACGTGAGTGCTAGAAGGTAAGTTTAAGAGTGAATATATTTATGGTTGGTTAAGAGCTAACTAGTATAATTAGACCTAGACTAATCATAGTAACATGTAGTGTAAAACTGATCTAATGATATTTTTATCATTAGATGACTTGTCAGATTCAATTATATCAGAATCTGTTCTCAAAGGTGGATTATGACAACTTATAATCCAATGTTCACAATTTCATGTATTACGACTGAAATTGAACTGTGATATTTCTATTCAAATATCACTTATGTAATGGTACCCCATTACATCACCCCCCACTCAAGCTGGTTGGCCAATAATATATTGTAATATTGGCCAATCGAGTGGTGGCACTTGTTGGTCATAACGATATTCAGTTATAACTCATCTTGACCAGAAGTGATCTAATGGTCAGCAAACGCAGCGGCGCTCTTACGGGCACTGCCGATGCTTCGAAAACGGACATCACCTCTGCATCGCGTGCGGAGGTGTCGTCGAATGCCGACGCTTCGAACGTAGCGTCGAGGCGCAAGGCAACTTCACAAGATCGCTTGTCTCTCGTGGCAGGCGCTGTGGAAGCAGTGTCTAAGCGAGGGCGGGGAGACGTCGCGAATGCAGCGTCTTCCGCGTCTCCACCTGCCGCAAGGCGGGTGTCGAAGAAGAAGTTTAACGACCTCTTCGGAGAGTCATTTGACTCCGAGCATGAGGGCAAGGACGACATCGTCCCTGTCCACAACTCTAGTGGGGTTAAGACCACTAGGACTGCTTCGCCGTTAAGTGATGGCGAAGTGGCTTCTGACGCCGTCGATTACGACAGCGACAATTCGATGAGGCGGTGGCATGAGGAACGTAGGACTCCTCCTGGACCTCGTCATTCGCCGGGTCGTAGCGAAGACGACTTTGAGATGGTAGGTGGCGCCCCACCCGCCAAGAAACATCGTGCGGAAGCGGCTTACACTGCTTCCGATTCACTGTGTCGTGTGGAACGTTATGTTCCGTACGAAGTGGGGTTTTGGACCCCCGCATGGACTCTTGCCTATGATAGTGGTGGGCATGTTAAACGTGATTGTCAATACCCACTGTTTGACATTAATGCCCTTGACGATTGCGAGGACCTTCGCAACCGTCATTTCGATCGTAGTACTGACGATAGACGTCGGTACTTCATCGACCTTTTCTACCAAGCTCGTCACTACACGAACCGGAAAGGGTCGCAAAAGAATAAGGACGACAAAGACGCCCTTACTCAGAGTTGGAATGCCTTTGTTGAAAATTACAACAAAGATCCCGATAGGTATGTGAAGAAGGTTCACGCAAACCGCGAGCGCTTCTTAAAGTACTCGCTTTCAGGTAAAATGGAGTATATCCATTTCACTTGTATTAAAGAGGGTTTCTCTTGTGGGGTTCCTTCGAGCATGAAGTGCCCGTGTTGTCCCCCTGGAGCTCCTCGTCTGACCGAAAAGGAGCTAAGAGGGTACCGAGGTTTCTCAGTACCCGCTGAGGTTAAGTGCCTTGTCGACGCTCTTAAGGCATCGGAAGCTGCTAACGCTGCTTCGCAGGCACCAGCACCTAGTGTGGGCGTGCCGCCCTCATCAACACTTAGTGTTGACGCTTCTTTTGAGTTCGAGGAGAAGTATCCTTCTCGAACTCACGCAGGAGGTCAGGGGCATCCGCCCTCAACACCTCGATCGGTTTCCAAGAGTCAAACTCTTGGGAATATCCCAGCCAACGCACCAAGTACTCGGTACGCTGCCCCTTCTTATAGGGAACCGAGCGCTTCGAAAGCAAGCGCTCGAAAATGTAGCGCTTGTTCCCCTGACTGTCAATCAGGGGTGGCGGGGGTTGATAATTCCCTCGGCGCTGTTGTTGCGGCGCATGGCCATCAGCTCCGCAACCTTGAGAAGCACTGTGACGATTTGAGCGAGGACATGTGCCACTCGATGAAAACGTATCGTTATCATCGGGACGAGATTCGTGAGATTCTCGATGCGCAAGTCGTGATGCAGAAGAAGAGTGATCTTCTGATGCTTGACGTTGATCGTCTAAAGTCGGAGGTGGAAACTCTCCAAGCTCTCCAGGCTTCCCACCAGCGGTTGGAGGCCGACTACAAGTCTCTTTTGGGAGACTTGAAGAAGCACGGCATTCGCCGTGGTGATGCGTCTCGTCCGTAGACGATCGGTATGGTTTGAGCCTCCCAACGTAAAACGTTGGGTGGAGGCGCATGGCCGCGGGAATGTCTAAGGTATAGGCATTCCCTTTAACACCTTGGACCTTAAAGGGCCCAATGAATTTAGGGAGCAACTTCCGTGTAGGGAAGTTGCTATTGCATGTGTAGGTAGATTAGTTGTAGATAACATAACTAATTCACCTTTTTCAAAAGAATTTGTGTTCTTCCGTCCATTTTTGTCTGCATTCTGCTTCTGCTTGTCAAAAGCGGAAGCAAGCGCGTCTTTCACATAGCGTATTACAGCTTGACGTTGTAATACGAATTCATCTACTGCTTTGTTGGCAGTGGATGGGTTGTTTTCAGTGCCAGCAGCCATTGCTGCCGACACATATTCCGCATAAGCGGTTTCGGTTTCCGAAACTGCTTGAGTTTCTTCTGTAGTAACTGTAGAAGACTCATCAGTTTCTTCACAAGTTGCAGTTGCAGCTTGTGCATCGACTCGCTTTGAATTTGAGCGGGTCCCTCCCCCACTTAGATTTGGCGTACCGCCAAGTAAAGCCGGGGTTCGTGGATGCCGTAAGGCATTCACGTAAAACGGTGTGTGCTTGGTAGAAGCATGTACCGAGTTGTTTATAGCAAACTCAGTGAGTGGTAAGTAATCACTCCACTGCTCGAAGGCATGCGCGTAAGAACGCAGCATGTCGCCGAGAACGCGGTTAACGCGCTCAGTCTTCCCATCCGTTTCCGGATGGTCCGCGGTTGACATCTTCAACTGCGTGCCCAATAACGAGAACGTTTCTTGCCAGAAACGCCCTGTAAATCTTGGATCACGATCCGAGACTATGTTTTCCGGCATTCCGTGTAAACGGAATACCGTTTCAACGAATATCCGCGCCGTTTGCGCAGCGGTGACATTCGCTGACACTGCAGCAAGATGAACCATCTTACTGAAACGGTCTACAAAGACCACAATGCCTGTTTTCCGACTGTGATCAGCCGGAAGACCAAAGATAAAATCCATAGAAATGGACTTTCAACACTCTGTCGGAACTGGCAGAGATTGGAGGGGAGGCTGCGCGGACTGTGCGGGCTTGACGCGCTGGCATATCTCGCAAGCGCGGACGTACTTACGTACCCATTTATATTGGTTACGCCAGTAGAAATCGCGTGCGAGAGGAGCATACGTCTTCTCTCGACCTTGATGCCCCGAGATCGGTGCATCATGGTACTCAAACAAAATTTGATGTTTGAGGTCATCGTCGTTTGGAACGACAATGCGATTAACATCATCTTGGTCTGTGCTGTAAAGCAACAGACCATCGTGCAATTGATAACGATGCACGCATGCGCGAAGGAACTCTGGAAGTTCCTTGCGCTTCCAATCTGATTGATCACTCAAGTAATCGATCAGTAGGCGAGTTTCCTCGTCTGTCTCGTACGCTTGACGTATTTGTCGCACAAGCGGCGATGACAGGTCGGTTCAACGTATTGCGTTTGCACTGGTTGCTTCGGTTACGGACGGTTTCGTCTCGTAATCGGGGCGTCGTGATAGCGCATCCGCTACCACGTTCTGCTTTCCCGGTTTATACTCAACCGTGAAGTTGTATTCAGCAAAGAATGATAGCCAACGTGCCATTCTTTGGGAGATGTGTGGTGAATTCACGGCCGTGCGTAACGACGCATGGTCCGTGTAAACCACAAACGGTCTATCTCCTAAGAGATAGATCCGAAACTTTGCCAGTGCATATTTCATGGCAAGGCGTTCCTTGTCATGCACTGGATAGTTGCGCTCGGCTGGGCGCAACTGACGGGATTGGTAAAATATTACGCGATCACGATCATCGTGATCGCGCTGCATCAAGGCACAGCCGATGGCGAAATCGCTCGCGTCGCAAACGACGTGAAACGGTCGCTCGTTATCGGCTATCGCCAAGACGGGAGCTTCAGTCAAGCTACGCTTGACTGCATCAAATGCATCTTGGCACTGGGTATCCCAATGCCATTCGACATCTTTCTTAAGTAATTGAGAAAGAGGTCGGATTAAACCGGCATAATTGCACGAATATTTGTGCAAGTATGTCGCCAACCCAAGGAACTTTCGAAGTTCCTTGACGTTGTTTGGCGTAGGCCATTCAACGATCACCCTGATCATTTCCGGATCAGGGAGCACCCCGTTCTTGCCTACAAAACAGCCAAGAACGGGTATCTCAGGTGCACCAAAGGTGCACTTCTTTAAATTCGCATAGGGCTTATGCTTACGCATAAGCTCTAACACCTGACGTAGATGTTCTTTGTGAACATCTACGTCCGTTTTACCATGCTCAGCCTTACTGTGGATGAACACGTCGTCGAAGTAGCTCGGTGCGAATTTTCACACCGGGCGCAATAGATGCGTGACGCATCTATTGAAGGTGGCAGGGCATTTTGAAGCCTCTGCGGCATCACAAGCCACTCCCAAAGCATACCGCTTGGGGTGCTTACAGCCGTGAGAGGAATATCTTTCTCACGCATAAGGATTTGGTAGAAACCATCCCTTAAGTCGAGAGCACTGAAAACGGTGCTCCCGCTCATGCCATCGATGATGACGTCTTTCCTCGGTATCGGCGTTTTGCACCGGTACCGTTGCTGCGTTCAGCTTATTGAAAGCGTGAACGATTCTCCACCCACCAGTGGACTTCTTAACACAAAAGGTGGGGCTGGAGTGCGGAGAGGTAGACTCCCGCACATGTCCCGCCTTACGACGAGTTTCGAAGAACTCATCGATGGCTTTGACTTGATCGCGCGGCAATGGCCATTGCCGCGTGACACAGTACTTTGTGCCGGGGACGAGATCAATTTCGTGTCTCGTTCCCTTATCCTTGGGGAGCTCACAAGGTACTTCTTCTGGGAATACGTCAGCGTATTCCCAAAGTACTTCGTGGTACGGGGAAGTCGCCTTGAGCGACTCCCAGCTCTGCGCTTCAAAGCGCTGGACTTTGGTTTGATCACTGGGAACGAGTTCGTTCTCAGTGTTCTTTCCATTGGGAACGAGTTCGTTCCCGCTGGCTTCTAATTGTAAAGTGGATATTCGCTCGCGAATATCCACAACCTCATCAGATGCGACAATGACGCAGATCTGTTCGATCTGATCATTTCGCAAGTTATTTACGAACTTCTTCCAACTCAAGGCTGGAAGAGCCATCATCTCTGAACTTAGGTTCGGAGGGTTGTCAAGTGTGAGAGACTGGGTAGCTAATCCGGTCTCTGTCTGCGTCAGGACGTTGATCGTCTCGACGGACACAGCTGCTAGATCAGACGCATTTGTCCGATCTGTGGCACGGTGATCATCACTCGTGCACAAGGCCTTCTCTTCATGGTGACCACTGTCTACCATGTTGTTGATGACTTCTCGACTGTTCTTAGTCGTGAGTTCTTTATTTTCGACACGGAAGTCATTTGCTTCCGTGACGGTTTCATTCTTTTCACGGTGGGTGTTTCCCACCGCGTGCGCATTCTCTATACCACGGCCGTCATCGGTTGTAGTAATAACTTCAACACGGGAGTGCTTTGCGCCCGTGTTGCACACATTAGTGACACGCAACGACTCGTTCGTCGCGCGTTCGCGTCCCTCTGGACTCTGATCAGCGGGTGTACCATCCGCTGATCTAGTCGGATTAGATCTGGTGGTGCCATCGCTATCCACCAGGCTATTTGACGCTGCGGTTGTATCATGAGATACAGCCGGATTACTCACAGGGTGATCAGATCCTGTGAGACCGCCGCAGTCGATCGACAGGTTAACCCAGTCGATCGTTGGTTGATGCTTGGACATCCAAGGGATGCCCAAGATGACATCGAACTTATCGTCAAGATCGAGGACGATGTATTCATCCTCGAACGATAGTTCGTCCAACTCGAGGCGTGTTCGAATAACACGCTTCGGTATAGTCACAGTTGCACCTGTTGCTAACCGGACTGATAACATGCTTCTTGGAGATTCAATCTCCTCGAAGTTCAACGACGTTAGTACCTCAGTTCTAACGAAATTGTTCGACGCTCCTGTGTCAAACAAAGCACGCATGGGGACATCGTTTCCATGTGGCCTGACTTCAAGGGTAATGAGAGGTTTCTCTTCACCCTGCACACGTTGACAGGACATAGTCCCGTCCGGGGCTATTATCCTCACATGCCCGATGTCGGCATGCGAGATAACCCGTCCAGTAGGGCACCCCGCCCCTACTGGTTGTTCACGTTTTTTTGCATCAACAGAGGGTTGCCCCTGTTGATGTCGCTTGCCAGCAGACTGTCCAGTCCGCTGACTGCGTGGTGCCGGACGCGGTGCCATACATTCATGGGCGTAATGGCCCATTTTCGCGCATCGATTGCAGCGAAGGAACTTCTTGTTCTTCGGTTGCCTCGGAGTCGAGGCGACCGCAACTGAGAGATCCATAGGTTCTGGACCTCCTCCGCCCGCATTGTGACGCGGATTCGGGTGTCTCGGGACGAAGTGTGAACTTCGTCTCGATTGGAAGTTTTGGTTATTATTATTATTAACATGCTGTATTGGTGGCATGTTAAAGTCGAAAGGCGCTTGCGCTTTCCGATTAACCCCAGCATGCGCTGCTGAGCGACGCATGCTGAACTCCTCCCGGATGCTTTGGTCTATAGCATCGGTCAGAGTCTTTGGGGGAACCCGGTAAAGACTCTGTTTGATGGGACCGTCATTCAGTCCCTTCATGAAGGCGGTGACCTGCATGGCAGGAGGCACCGGTTCATATACAATATTTGACAATAAATATTGTATTTTCTGAGCGTACGCATGTAGGCTCAACTTGCCCTGCCTGAATTCCATGAACTCTTCACGGCAGCTAAGCTCCATTTCTGGGGCTTCAAAGTTGTGCTTTAGCTCAGCTTTTAATGACTGATATGTCAAAAACGCAGTTTCATCAGTGGATCTGCGGCTCATCGCCCATGCCCTGGCGCGACCGCCTAGGCATGTGGTGGCGAAATAAGCTTGTGAACGCGGGTCCACAATCTTCTGCGCAGTGATAGCATCCTCTACCTCTGCGAACTACCTACGAAGAGGTTCGCCCTCTTCGCCAGTAAAGGGCGGAATCCGTGCCTTTACTACTTCAACGCTCGCACTAGATGCAGGCGCTGTTGTTGTTGTCGCCGGCTGAGAGCGCAACAGAGCATGACGAACCTGAGGGTCGACATACAATCTCTTGAAACGGTTAACCGTTTCTAGGGCATCCTCCGAGGATTTGCCACGGAGGAGAGTGATGATTTCGGGCCCTATGGTCCTAATCATCTCGGTCAATGTGACCGAAGCACTCGGTGGCCAGCTAGGAAAGTTTTCCGTAACTAGGTCGTGCGCGAGCTGGCGCTCACGCTCACGTTCACTGGCTGTTGTCATGACAGCTAGTGGCTCTTAAACCTTCGAACTGCTAGTTAAGTAGCGGAACGTGTCAAAAGTGGTCGTTAGGACGGACCACAAAGTGCTACCAGGTGTAACAGGGCTGCTGTCACGCGGCTTACACTGTAAGTTGCAATGAGGAAGCGTGCAAATTGTGTTGGACCAAATGTAATTTGGTCCTTCTTAGTTTACTTTAAATAAACTCAGATAGGAAAATAATTAATGTATTAATTAACTATCGATTAAGTATATATATATTAATATATATACACTTAGGGACGTGAGTGCTAGAAGGTAAGTTTAAGAGTGAATATATTTATGGTTGGTTAAGAGCTAACTAGTATAATTAGACCTAGACTAATCATAGTAACATGTAGTATAAAACTGATCTTAATGATATTTTTATCATTAAATGACTTGTCAGATTCAATTATATCAGAATCTGTTCTCAAAGGTGGATTATGACAACTTATAATCCAATGTTCACAATTTCATGTATTACGACTGAAATTGAACTGTGATATTTCTATTCAAATATCACTTATGTAATGGTACCCCATTACACTGAGCAGTATAGGTACGTTCCTCCAACGCGACATTTTTGTGATTAGTAGGGAGGCAGAGTCAGAGACCTTGGGAGCAATCCACTACGCACCGGAAACGAGGACTACAAGAAGAGGAAGTACGCCACCTGTGGGGAATTTCCGATTACAATGGGCAGCTGTATTCAACGGGTCACGAATTTAAAGGAACAAGCTGGAAATGATACTACTAAACTGCCGATCGTACTCCATTTCCAACAAGCACATTATCAGGCATATGTGCATGGCTGGAGACGTGAAGGAACAGACAAGACATCACCACAAGAACACGACGTAGCTATGGAGACACCAATAAACAAGCTGGTAACATGTTATGACGGACCAGTGGAAGGGGATAAGCAGGGCAAGGGCACTGACGGGGAGCACACATCAAAAAATGAGGGGACATTACGAAGTAAGGAAACAGGGGACCTAGTCTGCCAGGCGCTAGGAAGAGAGGATTCCGAAATACATCACGTTTTTCGGTGGCAGATGATTACACTAATCCGACAAAGCTCAAAGCAGGCAAGAATGTTACTGGACTTGTTACATATGAGTGTAACCTGGAGATCAGAGGACGGTCAAGTGCGGTTGCTAGAGGCGGACCTTACTGATAGCCTCACACGGGCGGAGGTGGCCAAATATTTCGACGTACCTGAGACGGAGTTGATGATATGGTATAATCACTTGAGAGGGGTATCAGTCTTAGAGGCGGGACAAGATTCTGTTACCAGTCAGTCCGGGGAAGACAGTCAAGTTTCGGAGTACTTGGATGACAACGACACAGACGTGAAAGTTCCAGACAAACCGTGAAACCGAGAAAGAGAAAGAAGCGAACAGGAGATGGGTGGATGGGAGATTTGGAAGAACAGACCCAGAACACCATGAACCCAGACGCAAGCAAATCAGTAACACGAGAATTATACGATGAACTGGCGTTGGAAAGTCAAAGAAGTAAGACATCAATGGAGGATGACTTAAGATGGAGGAAGGCCTGGAACGAAATGGCGGAAGCATGGAAGATACAACAAGGCGCAGTCATCCCAAACGTTGAAGCATCGACGGACGAGTGAAAAAAGCGCTGGAAGCAGACAGGGATGCAATTATTCACCTAATCGGGCACTTTACGCACCCCCCCCAAGCTGTTGGAATTACTTCATAACGATGTCTTTGTCATTCTAGCCCGAGACTGGAGGAAACAGTGCTGGGGAGGAGTTGATATCACTAGGGAAGCGAGACAAAATAGCCCCAGTAGCGGCTAGTGAGTTCAAGGAGTGGGAAGAGCGGGTGCATATATTACAAAACGAGAAACAGAAGGAAAAGGTGAGAAACAGTGCGAATGAATGGGCGAAACTACGACGAGCGGCATATGGCCAGAGTGCGTTGGTGAAGCTATGTGCCCCCAAAAGGAGGCATCAGGTAAGTAAAATTCTGATTCTAGCCCACATTTATGGAGCAACAATTGCAGCTATGCTAGGACAAGACGCAGCGTTAGACGATACTATAGTGGTCAAGTTAAAGAGACACATACAAGCGTTGAAGGTAAATGCAAGATATAAAGAGCTTATGTCTAACTGTGAAATGTCAACAGGCACAGAGTGGGCCGAACGTCATCACTTCATGATGTCTGTAGTTACAAACGAGCAAGAACCCGAAGGTCTGACCCAACTTTCGCAGCCAGATTCACTGGCGCTTTCCTACTAAGGGCTACGCAATGGATAATGCAGAGGGAGTGATATCCCAAAGGGAGCTTCAAAATAAAATACTGTCCGTCACCTACGCGGACACATACAAGGTGAACACTCAGAAGTGGAAATCACAAACAACGTTACGAGAACAGGAGCAGAAATTCCACCCAGGACAGTTCTCATGGATCATTCAGAATGTACGGGGGTTCACCCAAGGACGGCGACACGATTGGATGCGAGCATGGACCAAGGATCATCGACACTCAGAAGTCGCTGGGATCCTAATTCAGGAAACTCACGTTACATCACTAGAAGAAGCCATAACCCTAACGAAGTTTGTGGGAAAGGGCCAACCAGTATAAAGACGACACACATCAATTAGCTTTTTGGAGCGTTGGGACAAATCAAACGGCAGGGGTGGGAATACTGATCTTTCCAGAATATTCTCACCTAATACCCCCCTGGAAGAAACATTTATGGACTACGAGATCTATTGGTATCTGTTTCGACAACTGGCATATTGTCAATATTTACGGGCCTGTCGACTCAGGAGCAAGTAGAGGACACTATTACACAGCACTAGATGAATGGTTTCAATCGACGACGGAATTTACGATTTTGTGTGGAGATTTCAATTGCGTAGAAGACCCGCTACTGGATAGAAATGGGTCAACAAAACAAGTGAGGACAGAGTGTGAAACACTTTCGGAGTTACTGAGAAGGAGGCGACTACAGGACTCACAACTGGTACAATACAATGTATGGATGGAGAAAAAGCTTTCGGTGGACATTCCGTACATTTTTTGGCGGGGAGACTCGGCCAGTCGTCTAGATCGTTTCTATATACTCAGAAGAACAATTTTTAAGGTGATATGGACTGCAGTGAAGCATCCCAAGGTATCGTCAGACCATGAAGAAGTTAAATTGACGATGCAGTACGATATTAGCAATTTGAACAAGAAAACCAGACTTGCACCAGTGATTTATCCTTTAAATAGGCAAAGACGGAATACAGTGACGGAGGAGATACGGCAGCAAGCTCAGTTAGAAGGTGTCACAGTTTTAGGAGGAGCAGATATGTGGGATAAAAGATTACGTGTGTGGAAATTAGCGATCAAGGAGATGAAGACAAGGCAAGCAAATCGGAGAAGGCGAAAAGCGCAGCGCCTACAGATGTTACTTTTCGATGGAGCCCAAACCAGACAGGACTGTATGGAAATCGACTGTGCGGAATTATTGCGACAAAACAGGTGGAGGATGGGACGAAGATACCAAAGGTCACCGGCGACAGTACGATGGCTATTTAGAAGGACTTCGGTGTGGGAATCTCACCAAACGGTGTCAAAGATCACTCTAGCGAGACCTCAAGACGCTTTCAAAGGAGCGTCGATTGCAGATAAATTTGCAGTGGGATGGAGGCCAATATTAGGGACATCACATCGAACAGTGGATATTTCAGATTTGGAACAAAAATTGGAGCATTTCGCGGCGGCATAACACTTTCCGCAGCTAACTGATGAGGACAATGCGACTCTATTAGCCCCAATTGAAGCGGTGGATATTCTTCAAGCAGTGAAAGGGCTGGAACGACGAAAGGCAGCGGGAGAGGATGGACTCAACAATGAATTCTTCAAGGATTTTGTCGAAGACATGATGGAGGACTTATTAGTGGTATATAACAAAGTATTACGCGGGGGGAATCCACCGGCTTCCTTTTACTAAGCGGTCATAATTCCTCTCAGAAAAAAAGGAGACTCGGACAATATTATGGATTATCAAGAAGGTTGTAGACATTTTTGGCAAGGCTGATACGAGATTCGCAGCAAGGATTTGTTCACGGGAGGAGAATGGACAGGTCGTTTATGGTGATGATGGCGATCTTGGAACGCGGAAAACAACAAACACAAAAGGAGGCGAACGATAGTGAGAGCATACTACTACTAGACTTTGCGAAGGCTTACGATACGGTCGACAGGGCATATCTACTGCACGTGTTACGGAAATTTGGTTTCTCAGCAGCTTTTATTGATTTGATGGCTAAACTACACGAGAAGACGACAGCGCAATTTCTGGTGAACGGACAGCTATCACAGGAAATGGAAGTAACATCAGGAATCAGGCAAGGCTGCCCACTTTCCCCTTTGCTGTTCATTCTAGCGGTGGAACCGCTAGGGATAGCCCTGCAAACTACGAACACACTAAAAGATATCACTATTGGGACCGGTACTGACACATATTGTCACCTTTTTTCCGCTTTGTAGACGACTCTACCATATTTCTAAATAGCGCGGGACAAGCCGAGACAGTATTACAAGTCGTGCAGGCCTTTGGGGGAATCTCGGGGCTAAGGGTGCAACCGAAGAAATGAGTCAACATCTTTTTGAACAAAGTGGAGCCAAGAGAGATGTGGTGTGGAATACCAGTGTTGCAGGAGAACCTGACGACACGTTATCTCGGTTATGAGATAGGGGCTGATAATCCAAAGGACCGAAATTGGGCACACATGCTGAAAGCAATCAAAAGACGACTGATTACGGCAGCGAAATGTGGAACATCGGTGATTGAACGTGTACAATTATTCAATGCTGTGGCGTTACCTGCAATATTGTTTACAGCGAAGGTATTTCCGCCGACTCAAATAGTGACAAAGGAACTCATAGGTTTTCAGAAGCGTTTCGTTTGGAATCCAACTAGGGAGGAAGGGCTGACAAAACACAAAATGTCGCCGAACTTAGTCTATGCCCCCAAACAAGCCGGAGGCTTAGAACTTATTTCCATATCATTGGCCATTCACATTCAATACGTCAAAGAAGCGGCGTGCTGGATGGTGGAGCCGGCAAACAAGTACTCACTGTCGTGGCACATTTACAGCAATTTTTTTCGTTCAACGACAGCAGGAGGTTTCCTATCTCCACAAACCTGAAAATTCGACACAAAGGCAGTACACAGAGGTAATGTATGTGGGTTAAACTTACGCACGTTGTCTCAATGTTTAGGGCCAGATAAAATTGAAGAGGAGATAATCCAAAGGTACGTAAAGACTTTCTTACCAGGTGAACTAACACATATCCAGAAAACAGAAATGTTTCCCACAACAGCGGTGAGAAATGGTGACACAATAACAGTTACTTTGAAGGGAAAAGAACCACCATGGCATAGTGCAATGTTTGATGAGATTCAAGCATTCTGGGGGACCTTTCAGTGGTGGAACAACCCGTGGATATTGGAAGCAACGCGGTTGATGGTCCCAGCCCGAAAGTACGATAACATTGAGATGGCTCCTATCCGCGAGCACCAAATATGTCGCACCGGACTGAACACTTTCATGTGGACGGCGCGCATGAAGGACAATAAGGGACATACCAAGGCGAAAGTGTTACGGTGGCCAGTGACTGTGATTATATGTTCACCAAGGGTAGGCATTGGGCAACATATAGGTCAAGACCCTCCGTTACAAATAATAGCATGTCCAGTCAGGTTACGACAAGTCTGCTGGACCACCGAGGAGAAGGGACGGATCACAGGGCGTGATGTCATCACAGGAGAGCAATGGACCTACATACAATCACCGGATGGATTTGTCTGGACTGTGGAGTGGGAGCCAGAGTGGAAGCGACGGACTGAGAAGGACGAGGAGGGTGTGCAGTATGTATTCTTCAAGGCAAATCCGAAAGTACACGGCTATCCGTGGAAACCTTACGGACACACACGCCGGAAGACCATGCAACACCAGTTTCGAAGATCGTTTCGAGATATGTATTTCAAGTACATCTCTGAGTCACTGCATGGAGTTCTGGAGACATGGAATAGGAAAAACGAGCAGGAGGCATGGGGACAAGTAGCTCAAGAACAGTCAATCAAGGAACTTTGGAATCATGGCAACATGCTGACGGACTACCAGACATGGGTTGTATATCGAGTAGCCACGCATCAGCTTAATGGTTATTATTCAGAGTACGAGGTCGATAACGCCTGCCGCCTCGATAAAGAGTGCCTGGCAGAGGGGAAAGGGGTCACACATATTGTGTGGGGGTGCAAGCGGGCCCTATCCTTTTGGGCCCGGCTTATTAGTTATTGGCATGGTTTGGGCGGTCCCGCTGGAGACAGTATTATCATTCAAGGAGCCTTTCGCTCAACAGAGAGCACCACCAGTTTCTCAGAAATTCAAGAAACGGATATTGGCAAGGTGCGATAGGCAAGCTACAGAGTGCCTAACACAAGCCGAAAGACTGTGGTGGGCAATATGCTCGATTGGAATAACTTGGATTTGGAGAATTCGGAACTTAGTGGTGTTCCAACAGGAACGGTGGAACCGGTATCAATATACAGAGTTTATTTGGAAGACGACGATGGAGCAGATCAAAGCTGTGACTGAATACGAGAAGTCCAGAGCTGAACTACGAATAAAAGGTATGCAACTACAGATATGTTTGGAATGCCTGTTAGAAGTCGATGGAAATCTCAAGGAGTGCCAGACCGCACTTTCACCTGATCACAAGCGGATAACGACAAGATTTGAGAATATCACAGCAGAAATTCTTACATTTATAGTAGCTAATAGTACATAGGACTAAATAGACTACCCTATACTACATAATGCTTAGTGTCCCTCATAAAGTAAAATATAATTCTTTTTGCTTCCTTCCAAGCAAGTTCTTTCTCTACCTTCTCTACCTTACGCGCATCGTGCTATCACTTCAACAATCTGAATTACAATAATCGAGTTCTGTCTGCGAAACGTGCTTTGTGTGGTCATTGAAGTAGAATTTATAGAACCAGTTTGCTTTTTCACTCTTTATGTCCAATTTGGTTTGTAAACCTCACAGGATTTGCCTACGAAAATTGTCTATCTGGTTTGTAGGATTGCCTAGAAATTCTGCGCAACAAATTTATTTCTTAAGTGAAAGAATTGAAGCTTCGATAGCGCCTTGGTACGGTTATTATAACCTTCGTGTTGCAATCCGTAATTGTGAACTGTTGGTGTTCTACTTTTTCTTGCACAAAGTGATAGCGAATATCGATATGCTTGGATCTACCATGTAATTCAGGATTTTTTGCAAGTTTCATGCAACTTTGGTTGCCTTCGTGAATTATTGTTGGCTTTGTGGGTTGAAAATCCAAGTTTGCTTATCAGAATTCTTAGAAAGATTACTTCCTGCATGCAGTGACAGAGTGTAATGTACTCGGCTTCCGTTGTTGGCAGAACAAAGCTATGATGTTTTCGTGAAGGCCACGAGATCGGGCTTTACCGAGGATTGTCACAAAACCACCAATAGTTCGTCGTCGGGTATCTGAGCAGTCGCATAGTCAGAGTGTAAAAAAACGGTAAGATTGTCCGCGAGTTGACGGGTAGTCTGCTACCCAGAAAGAGTCCGTGGTTTGTTGTGCCGTACAGATCGAACGACTGCTTTCCAGCGTTCTTCCCTGAGGATGGAGAAGTATTGACTTCTCTCATGTAGTACGCAAGGTCAGGTCGGGCGCCTATCATGGGATACAAGAGGCTTCCGACTGTCTCGCGATACGGACTGTCTTTCATCATATTTCTCTCATCTTTTCTTTGAGGGGTGATGCCACTAGACTGTTTTACGCTGAGGTCAACGAATATAGTGACGGGATACGTCACAATGTTCTTAAATCGATAACAGTACCTTAGTTGCATATTTCTCTTGGTGGATGAAGATCGCTCGGTCTTTACAATTCCGCTCAATGGACTACTCGAGCAAGTACTTCACCCCCTAAATTTGTCATATTGACCTGCTGCTTCAGGGCAGATTTAATTTCATTGACGAGGGCAGGTATTGGAGCGATACCCAGATGAACTCAACATAGACTGCACTGTAGCGTGTCTGATTATGGAGCGATCCGACAAAGACATGTTGAGACGTCGGAAGCTGATGCTCTTCTGGAATTTCGCGAGGGTTTGATACCGCATACGGGGTGCCTGTAATAGGGTGTCAAATTACATAATGATATTTAAGTCGAAATATCATTTTCTAATTCAGACTTTATTATATGAAATGATAATATTGGGTTATAAGTTAAGATAGAGAAACAAATGCTTGGAGCTCGCCCTTTTTAGGTAATCCAGCCCAGGACTGACTTTAAGTGTGGATATATACACATGCTTGGGGCTGAGACTGGGTTGTATTTGTTAACCACAGTATCTGTGAGTGTTCATCACTCATCCCCACCACAACATTATGTATTGATAGCATAAAAGTCCTGTTTACTAGGTTCTTCTCCCCGTTGGTCTTGCTACTTCGAAATACTAATCATTGATTATTGCAATGTGCATTGGATATTTTACTTAATGCATCGTACAAATAATAAAAAGCAGCTATTCGGTGTAATATTCAAGACGAAAGAAAAAAAACATGTGCAATAAAGAACGCTTCTGCTAAGAAGTAGTCATGGATCTAAAGCTATGCAGCGCAGCCTGTGCTGCAGCGCATAATTGGCCTGTACGAACAATACTATTTGATTAAAGTTTAATATATATCCAATAGCTATGACGCAGCTAATAGAGAATCGAAGGATCTGGCAAGTTCCGCTTTAAAAAAGTATACCACAACCGTACAAAGAGATCTGTCAATCGTGGTCATCAAAATGCGCGTTATGTTATCTGATTGGTTAAAATCTACCGGTTTAACTCTCATAGAACGTTTCTACTCATAAGTCCGGTATTCACTTATGCTCACTCACTACTAGCTTCGCCCTTCGGGCTCGCTATCGTAATTCACAAGGAAACCCGATTCAAGGTACTAGTACTGAGTCCAAGAGGGAATTTAATAATGCAACATTATTAGATCAGTTTTATATTACATTTTTGTATATATTTGTAAAGCCCTAATTATAGCGATTAATTCTAAATCACCCAAAATATATCACTCTGATATATACCGTCTTATCCGTATATGACCCTCTTCTGGAAAGTTGAAAGGCGCGCAAACAACCAATCAGCACCGATTGTTAAAAATAAGGCAAAACACATTTATTTTCACTAGGCATTATGACCTAGTTCGGGATATTTATCCCTTCCCGGGTTATGGTTGGTTTCAGTATAACCAGTAATGGCTCCAGTAGAAGCCTCATGGGGAATAGTTTCATATTTAATATCGATCTGGTACTCCGCCCGACCAGATTGATCATCGCTTCCTCTTATATTAAGCAGTTATTGGAGGCGATACACCTTCCTCGAATACACCGAGAAAGTTATCTTCATTTTGTTCGGTAGATCATCGTCATCAATAAAGAAATCACGGTGATATCCAGAGTAGAAGCTAAGTTTACGAGAGAGATATTTTGAGTGGTTTAGAGTTAATAACTACAATAAAAACATCTTAACTAACATACCAACATGTAGTATAAAACTGATCTAACTTATCTTACTAAATCCCCTCTTGGATTCGGTAAACGTACTGAATCGGTATGAATTTATAATCCCAATTTTCCTCATTTCAGATAAGTCTGAAATAAAGTAATAATACTTTTACGCATTTTTCTAGTTCAAACTTATACTGTAAAACCTGTATTAGAACCCCATCCCTCGATTTGAACCCCCCCTTGAACAGAACCCCAGGTCCACCCGGGGTTAATTCTACAACCCCATCCCTCAAATAGAACACCACCCAATTTAACAGTAAAATTAATTATCGGTTTAATTAGGGAAATTATAAGTGTACTTCACCCCTTGTTACGTGTACCTCACTTTTGCTACGTGTACCTCACTTTTGTTACGTGTACCTCAGTCCGGCTACATATGGCTAATAGGACTACTATAACAACAACAATAATACCGGTACCGGTATTACGTACGACTGGCAGCGAGCAAACTCCGACCGTCGAGGCACCTGCTAAGAGTTCAAAGTCTAGCACAGAATTACTAATAATCCTTAACTATCTTTTTTTCTCAAATAGACCCCCCCCTCGAATATAACCCCACGTTTGGGTGGGGTTATAGTGATAACCCCAGTGGGGTTCTAATACAGGTTTTACAGTATATGTATAAATGAACGTTTGCCAAAATAGGATACTTTTTCAGGCTTATTGCCAAACAAGGCAAAGGGTGCTGTATGTGAATAAAGTCCAAATGAGGGTGCACCCAAAGATATACAATCTGTACAATAAAGAGTACACATGTCTTGCAATTGTCAGAACAGGGTACCTGAGCACTTGGGATTTGCCACAATCTCGTACTTAGGCCCGACGACAAGTTTTTCGGGTACGAAGGAGAATGTTGCGGTGCTACTTCATCAGATCGAGATAATCAAAGATCAATGTCTCTTCTTCACTTGGGTTAGTTGTTTTCTCAGGAATCTTGATAAACTCTAGCGATTCTAGTAAAATCCCAGCGTATACGTAAACTGCGTGCACAAATAAGCAAGAACCAAAGCTTTGCCCTTCTTAACAATTCCCTTACAAGAATGAGGTCGTTGGTTGCTTGATTGAGCTTGGCTCGAATCGGAACAAGGTGAAGCAGATCCTACTTCGCACGAGAAATGAGCACTCTGATATGTTTTAGTAGACAAAATCCGCGTGAAGAAACTCCTCAAGAACGTTTCGTGACACAAAAGCGAAAAATTTGAAATAACTACCTTCTCAAAGTGGTTCGACGGACCAGCATGCCATCTCGGCCGACAATAAAGACGCTATCTTCACCAATATTGTAAGCACAGTGAATGTCACCCAGGATCTACTTGAGATCGTTCTCAAGGTCGCCGCGATCCATGAATTTCCTTTCAGGTATGAATGTATCATAATGGTCGGTCATGATCATGTTAAGTTGACCGCGATTGGCAATGAGAAGATTGTCCAGCGAGTCAATCTACTTGTATATTCAAAAAATGATTTCTGTTAAGAATTAAAAATAATAGGCGCCTCCGAAGAAAGGAGCCAAAGGGCAAAACAAGACGGACAGCAATGGTCCAAACGCACTCCATCGCACACTAAGACAAATGTAAGCGCAAACTTGTGATGCAAAACTACCATAAAGAAAAGAAATAGACCAAGAAGGCAGCACAGCTAAGTGTCCACTGAACTCGTTTTCAAAGAGATACAAATTACTCATATCAAAAACGTGCTCAAATGCCAACCTGGCTACCCCCGGCGACATCTCGCTATGCTCCAATCGGAAAAAAGTTAATTATGGTCGCCTTGACCTATGTAAAGTAGGCCACTAGTTGCAACTGTCAGTGAGAAAAATAGGAAAAGATCGATATGATCAACCTAAAAAGTCCAAAAAATATTTTTTTATTAATTCGAAATGTACATGGATTAGAAAAATATGAACCTCAAATACATAAAGCAGTCATTTTTGATGATATTTTTTTGAAAATATAGGTATTTTGATACAGTAAATCCATCTAATATATGCTGAAAATTCTGGGCGAAGAGGAAAAAGCCGGAGAGAATATTGGGGCTGTTACATGCTTACACTGTGAATTGCAAGTGAGGAAGGGTGTAATTTAGAACAGGAACAAATCTAATTTGTTCCTCGATAGTTAAATTTATACTAAATTAGACCAGACTATTTAATGAGCTTAAAAAGTCCCTAATTATATATCTGAATATATATTTCCGGACAAGTGGCTGCAAGACGGTAAGTCTAAGAGTGAGATATATTGATTGGCTTAGAGTTAATAATCTAAACTAGTAAAACTGATCTAATAATACTCTTATTATTAGATCCCCTCTTGAATTCGGTATTTACATCCGAATCGGATTTCCTTGTGGAATCTAATAACTTATATTTTAGATTCCAGACATTAAGTCTATAATTGAACTGTGATATTTCAACTTAAATATCACTTATGTAAAGGTACCCCGTTATAGGGGTGATCACTGAAATGCTCTGGAAAGGAAGTTCTACCTTCGTGGACTGGGTAGATTTATGAAAGGAATCCAGATCAGGAACATCGTTTACCCTAATATTCTCGTCAAACTAGAAGGTCGATCGACCGCGCCGGCTACCATCGGTAATCAACTCGATCTGTTCAGAAACCTATCTAACCTGGTTTGGGAGGTCGGAATCACTCCTGGCACCTATGATTTGAACAAGTTGCCCGATCTAGATATAGAAACGATCAAGGAGGCTATGTCTACGTTGGATGGTCATTTAAAACCATTAGTGGGGCGATTCGCCCAACACGTCAAACGATCACAACCGATTGATCGGTGACCAGTAGACGCTGCACACTTCTGCGAGTCCGATCCGTCTAAAAAGAGTTGGAATGACACGTCTCTCAGAATCATCCCGTAAAATGCTAGGACCAAGAGGAGCAGTGCCGCTCATCCCTGTAATAAAGCTAGAAAGTATGGGTCAAAAACGGAGATGCTGATCAGTCCGGGGCTAGGACCAGATCAAAAGCAGATCAAAGAATTCTGGAGGATCAATAACTCAATAAACGTCTACAGCCACGCATAAGGCCCACGAGCAAATGCAGACGATATATTTGCCTCGAAGATGGAACGTTTCTTACAAGAAATTATCATTCCTATCAATATTACCACTTTCCATGTATTGTCGTTTCGTGACGACAGGAGGTGCCGAAGAGCTTTGCGCGCCTGCTGCTGCTACAGCCGTAGGTGGGCTAGTGTTGGAAACGTCAACTGCTGTGGTAGCAGTCAAGATGCCTTCTCAAGCTGCTGCTGCAACTTGTGCTTCGTTTGCATCGACTCGCTTGGAATTTGAGCGATCTCTCCTCCAGTTAGATTTGGCGTACTGCTAAGTAAAATGGTTGTATCATAGCATTTATGTAGAGCTATGCTCAGTGCGTGGCAAGAAGTCACTCCATTGCTCAAAGGCATGCGAGTATGAACGCATTATGTCAACCAAAACGCGGTTAACCCGTTCTGTTTGCCCATCCATTAGCGGATGGTATGTTCAGTTGCGTTCCCAACGGGAGAAAGATTCTTGCCAAGAACGCCCAGTAAATCTCAAATATCTGTCCGATACTACGTTCTCTGGCATTCCGAACAAACGGAACACCATAACGACGAATATCCAAGCTCATTGACATTCGCCGACTTTGCAGCGAGACGAGCCATCTTGTTAAAGCGGTCTACGAAGACCACTATTCCAGTCGTTCGACTATTGTCGAGTGGAACGCCGAGCCAAAGTCCATTTAAGATTGCCTTCCAGAATTCTGTCGGAAACCGGCAGAGACTGAAGTGGTGCCTGCGCAAATTGCGAAGGATTTACGCACTGACAAATCTTGCTTGCGCGTACGTACTTGCGTACCCACTTATACGTGCTAGCGAAACGCATGTCTTCTCTCGACCTTGATGCCACGAGATTGGTGCATCGTGGTACTCAAACATGATAACATTTTATAACATTTTAGTTACATAACCTATAATATATTTGGTTGTTTATATCTTCGAGAGCATTGTCTTTTGGAACGACGATGCGACTTTCATCTTGTTGATTTGTGTTCTACAGTAGCAGACCGTCGTGCAATCGATACCGATGCACACTTGCACGCAACAGTTCTGGAACGTGTTCCCGTTTCTGAGCTGCCTGATCACTTCGGTAATCTATCAACAGCCGAGTTGCATCGTCGGCGTACGCTCTTTGTATTTGACCAACAAAAGGCGAGCTAGCGTAGTGCAAGAGTTTGTCTTTGGACTGCTGGTTTCCGTTACGGACGATTTTGTATCGTAATCAGGCCATCGGGATAGCGTATCTGCTACCATGTTCAACTTTCCGTGTTTGTATTCAACCGTAAAATTGTACTCGACAAAGAATGGCAGCAGTCTAGCCATTCTTTGTGAGATGTGTGGCCAGTTGACGGCCGTGCGTAAAAAACTCTGGTCCGTATACACCACCCACGCTATATCGCCTAAGAGATAGATCCGAAATTTCACCAGTACGTACTTCATGGTAAGCTGTTTCTCGTCATGCACTGGATAATTGCAGCTGGAAGCAGCTGACGCGATTGATAGAAGATTACGCGATCATGATCACCTTGATCGTGCTGCAACAGATGGCGAAGTCAGTCCTGGGACAAAATGACGTGGAAAGGACGTTGGTTTTTGGCTATCGCTAGCACTGGTTCCTCAGTCTGACTGCATCGAGATCTTCCTGACATTGAATATCCTAATTCCAGTCGATATCATTCTTCAATAGTTAAGAATGAAGTCGGACCGTTACATGAGATAGGTTGCTAAGCCATGGAAGTTACGAAGCTCCTTGACGTGGTTTGCCACCGTCCATTAAAGAATTACTATGATATTTTCAGGATAAGGGCGCATCTCGTTCTGCCCACAAAAATGGGTGTATCAGGTACATCTTTCGATTGTCATAGCGCTTGTGATTTGGAATAAGCTCAAACATTTAAAGTAGGTTTCTTTGTGCACATCTACATCGCTCTTTCCGTACTCAACCTTACCGTGGATGAACACGTCGTCAAAAAAGCTCCGTGCCAATTTTCGCTTTGAAGCATTTTTTACCGCACAGGACGCAATATTTGTGTTTCACCTTTGTTGAAGGTTTTAGGGGCATTTTTCAGCCCCTTTGGTATACTCCCAAAGCATACCACATGGGGTTCTTACTGCCGTGAGAGGGATATCCTTCTCGCGCAAAAAGATTTGATAGAATCCATCCCTCAAATCGAGAGCACTGAAGACAGTGCTCCCGCTCATGCCATCTATGATGACATCATTCCGCGGTATCGACGTTTGCGCCAGTACCGTGGCTGCGTTCAGCTTATTATAAATGTGAACAATCCTTCACCCACGAGTGGACTTCTTCACACAGATGGTGGGACTGGAGTGCGGTGAGGTAGACTGCCGCACATGTCCCGCGTTACAACGAGTTTCAAAGAACTCGTCGATTGCCTTCTCCTGGTCACGCGGTAATGGCCATTGCCGCGTGACACTGTACTTCGTGCCTGGCACGAGGTCGATCTCATGTTGAGCTCCCTTGTCCTTAGAAAGCTCGCATGGGACTTTTTCTGGGAATACATCAGTGTATTCTGAAATCACGTCATAATAACGGGAGTTCGCTTGAGCGACTCCCACCTCTGCGCTTTAAAGCGGTAACTCTAATTTGTCCCAGTATCATGTGGATATTTGTTCACAAATATCTACAGCCTCATCTGCTGCGACGATGATACAGATCTGTCCGATCTTGCCATCGTGCAAGTTCTTTGTGAGCTCCTTCCAGCTTAGATCTGGGAAAGCCACTACCTCCGAACCCAGTTTCGGAGGGTTGCCTAATAATAGAGACTGAGTAGACTAGTTCACTGTTTGTTCTGTTTTCTGTTTGTGTCAAGACGTTTATCGTCTCGACGGATTCCTATACGATCTCGTCTGATCCGTTGGCGGTTTGGCCACACCGCGGTCTTTATCGCCCACGTCGCTACAGGACACTGTCCCGACACGTGAGATAACCCTTCCAGTAGGGCGCCCGACCCCTACTGATTTTTCATCAACAGAGGGATGCCCCTGTTGATGTCGCCTACCAGCGGACGGGTAGGTCCGCTAAATGCGTGGTGTTTGGGCACGGCGACATGTATTCATGGGCATAGTGTCCATCTATTGGAACGAACCACCTTCTTATTTCTCGGTTGCCTCGAAATCGAGACAACCGCAACCGATAGGTCCATTTTTCTGGACCTCCGTCTGTGCATGGTCGCGGCTAGAAGTGACGTGGAACGAAGTGTGAACTTCGTCGATTGTTCGCAACATGCTGCGCCTGAGGCGTGTCGAAGTTGAAGGACTCTTGAGTCTTCGACTGTGTAGTATACGTGGATGACGAACGTATACTGAAATCCTCTTGTATGTCTACCCCTCGGCATCTTCGGTGATACCGGTAAAGATACTGCTTGACAGGACCGTCATTCAGTCACTTCATAAGGACAGCTACCTGCATTGCTGGACTGGCTCCAGCACAATATTTGACTGCAAATATTGCGCTTTCAGCGAGTAAGCTTGTATATATATCAAGCTAACTTTGACGCAGGTCAAGGAACTCAGACCTAAACCTGAGTTCCATATTTCACGAACTTTAAAGTTGGACTGTAGCTCCCTTTTGAAATCCTGATTGGTCCGAAACGCAGTTCCGTCAGTGGACTTGCATCCCATTGCCCATGCCCTGGCGCGCCCGCAATGGCATGTCGTCGCAACGTATGCTTGATGACGAAGCTCAGTGATTTTCTGCGCATCGATGGCATCTTTCACTGCTGTAAACCATCTCAGGAGGGCTCACGGCGGCACCTTAGCCTTCACCACCTCAACGCTTAATGTAGTTTTTAGCGGAGATCGCACCAGTGATGGTACACCCCGCGCCTGCGGATCGAGATAATGTCGTCGCAACCGATTCAATATCTCGAGCGTCTTCTCCGTGATCTTAGCCCGGAGCATGGAAATGACATCGACTTCCATGGCCTTTGCCAATTCCAACTCCACGTCCGTTAGACGTGATGTGTAGTGAGGAAATGCTTCCCTCACTAAGTCTTGTAGCTGCCGGTACTCGAATGAGCTCATTTTCAACCGAGCGGGGCTGGATGCCTATCGGGACGAAATAGTGGTCGTTGAGACGGACCACACGGTGCTACCAGGTGTAACAGAGTTGCTGTTACACGCACACACTGTAATAAGGAAGCGTGCAATTTGAGTGGAACAAGTGTAATTTTTTCATATAGATTAATTTATATTAATAATTGAAGTATTTCCCTATTGTTCCTAATTAGTATATACAGCTAGTACTCTCACTTCCGACACCGTGTAAACTCTATTACCTGTTTCGCATTTATACGAACGTAATATTATTTTTAAACAGGTACTATTATATCAAACTCATGTACATAAGTTTCTGCTTGGCGCCAATTTTGCAGGTCATCACCATCAAACATGGGACGGTGGATGACCATCGAGCAGAAGCGCGCGATGATTCAGAAAAGCAAGGAAAAGCCTGAGATGACACATGCAAAGCTAGCTGAGTGCGCCGCGAGCAAGTTCAAGCTCGCACAGCCCCCCGCACGCAACACAGTGCAATATTATTAAGCAGTCGGAAAAATTGTGAACAGGGCGTGCGGCGGTGGGAAGCAGCGCAAACCACTCAAGGTTAGGGCACCAGCGCTTGAGCGCAAGCTTGGTGAATGGGTTGGGATAGCATCAGCAAAGAAGGTCATGTTAAACCGCCACATTTTGACCGTGAAGGATCAACAGATTCGGAATGATTTGGGCGGCGATGCGCTTGATCTCAAGCTCTCCGTTGGCTGGCTCTCAGCATTCATGAACCGACACAACTTACGATTCCGTCTCATAAAATGGGAGGCTGGTTCAGTCGATTGGAATGTTGTCCATGGTGAGCTGCGCAAGGTCCAAGAGAAAATCGACTTCTTCGATCTGCTTGATGTATTCAACATGGATGAATGCGGCCTATTCTACTCGCAAGCACCAACGCGAGGCATCTGCACTCCTTGTACGCCAGATTTCAAGCTTGAAAAACCGGAATGGTGCAAATGCGGAGGGTTCTGAGCTACTACCTGCTATATTCATTAGGCGCGCGGCGCGGCCACACTGCTTTCGAGGGAAAACCCCTGCTGATATGGCTACAGCTACAAAAGCAACAAAAAAAACGCATGGATGGCGTCATTTGTTTTTCGTCAATGGCTACGTGAACTAGACGCGAGGATGAGAGCCGAAAGGCGACATGTTTTGCTTCTTCTTGAATCACACTCGACTGGTGATTTGGTGCTTACTCATGTCAAGGTTATCCACTTACCGCCAAATACGACATCATGCCTCCAGCCCATGGACGCTGGTGTGATAGCCTCGTTCAAATTGCGCTACCGGACGAAGCAAATAAACGAAGCCATAGATCAGATCGACAGCGGCGGTGATGTTGAAGGGGCCAAGGTGTACAAAGTAGACCAGTTGACGGCAATGCAGTGGAGTGAGGAGATTGGGGGAGCCACAAGCGCTGCTATCGTCAATCATCGTTGGCAACATACTAGGATCGTCCTCTCAGTCCGATATGGCGTGCCCGACAATGAGGGAGACCGTGACCACCCTGACGATCGGGACGGCATCGTATCGACCATAGGTGAGAGTTTAGATGCAATAACCTTGATCTAGTTGGCACGGTTCAACTTCCTCTGCATTTGTTGCAAATAATGACAACTTTTCGACCATGTCGTCATCGAGCTCGACGCAACCGGGTCGTGTTCTTATGGGCGCAACAATTGCCGTACCAGAAGGCACAGACGTGACAATGCTTTTTCTGAGCTCGGTGATTGCCTTCAAGTATTTGCGTTCCTGCCAGAACAATTTCGCGACTGACAAGCACACCGATGCATCGTTGTCTTTCTTTTTCAGTGCCGTGAAAGACGCGCGTTTCTGCTGGGCCTGCGGTGCAAGTTCAGTTGATTCCGCCAGGAGTATGCCCGATTCAGGACATTCCTGTGGATCCTCGGTCATCAGCATTTCCTGGCCTGTCGGGTTTTCCCATCGAGCTTCCAAACGAGCAGCTTCTAGACCCAACAAAGAATTTTTTGGATTTTAAGGCTGGCCATATCCTGTACTGACCGTGCTTTCGTCACACCGTTTGTTTCTCTTCCAACCTACTAGAAAGTGTCCACAACGGAATGGACTTCGGACAATACTGGACACCCTCACAATTCATATTTTTGCTTGGTCATAGTTAGGCGGGTCAAGCGCTTCGTAAAATTGCCCAGTCATCATATAAAGTTTAGGAAAGTCTAAGCAAAGCTCTCGCAAAGTCAATTTCATCATTCCCCCACTCCAACTTGAAGTCTGCCAGCCAAATCGCTTCACTATTTGGATTGGCACTAAATGCTTGACGTAAAATTATTCGTTTATTTTCGACGGAGCCGTTCGTCCAAATCTCCTTAGCAGCCATTAGCCACAGAATTACAGCGTTAGGCCGACACGTGACAGCCTTTTAATCATGTCAGCTTCCTGTCCGTTTTTCATCTTCTTCTCTACATGACTTGCATCAAGATCCTTCTTGGACGCTGCTAAGAGCTCTCCAGACATTACGGACAAACTCACAGATCGTCCCTGGATCCCTATTACGATTAAACACTTGACTTCGTGAGGAAATTCAACGGTTGTAGACAACATGACGGCATCCGTCGTCTTACATATAGAGTGAGCGTGATGCTCAAGTTTTTGCCACGTCTCGACCAACGCTTGTTGCGCTTTCCCGTCATCCACAGTGATGTCCAAGTCGCAGTCTAATCTCGCACCATAGATATCTTGCATAATCACGTCATTTTCATCTTGTGAAACTAAAAGCTCAGTGTACGATTTCGTCAGCTCGTCGGTTTTGATCTTGTATGCATCAACACGGGCCTGAATGATTGGATCAAGCGGCTCCGCTTGAGCAGGTTGAGACTCTGCTGCAGGTTTTTCAGGGGTCTGTTGCTGCCGTTTGACCGTACTCTTGGCTGGCGTTTTGTTATGCCACGCTGAAGATTTTTTTGCTCTCATTATGGTTTGTTACTATTCCAGTATCTGTACCACTTACGGAAGCTCCAGAAATATTCACGACGCCAGTTGTTGCGTCGTTTCTTACTATATCAGATTTTGTAGTAGCGTCCTCTTCACAGACATCCACGACCTCGTCCTCGTTAACCACAGCATCATCGGAATTCAATGCTCCCGGGGGCACAATTTCTCCACCCGTTTCTAACTCAGCTTGAGCTTACTTGGCTTCTGGAGTGTTAAACACATCACGTTCATCGTTCAATTCGTCATCTTTCTCATCGTCTGCGGCCAAAACATGGGGTGACATGAAGCGGATCGGCTTTTTTCTGCTTCTTTGATGCCTTTGTTTTTCGTTTCGTCTTCAGTAGTGGTTTTCGTTTGTCGCCTCCATCATAGCGTCCTTTAACATCTCAATGTTTGTTCTCCCTCCGTGATTGTTACTCCTTTATATTGTCTGGCGCAGGGTACCATGTATGGGGTACTGAAGTTTAGTTACACGTCCCCATTGTCTTGTTCATGTGCACCCCATCTGTCTGCGGGGTGCTGATATGCGGGGTCCGGAGTCTTTCCCATCTATTGCCGGTCCCTTTTTTGTCACTGAAGAGGGTGGTACATTGGTCTGTACTATGATGAGCGTGGATCTTCTTCAGCTGAGGGAAGGCTGTGCCACTTTGCGTTGTGGCTTTTATATTCATCATTTCTTCCACGTAGTATTGATAAAAAATAGCCGCCAATAAGTATATTCATTCCGAACGCAAGATCATTTTGCACTGCATTGAGTTTAACCATAATAGTTCATTTACAACAATAGTATACACAAATTGAGTACACACTGCCCAATCTAATCCGTCCAACTGCTGCAATTTTTAATTAGCCAATCAGATCCATCACATCACATATTTCCGAAGCATGATTGGCTAGGACCAATGAGACGGCAATTATCCGATGTATGAGAGTTCTTGAAGTTATTTTTAATCAGTTCTATAAGTGTAACAGGCTAGCTGTTACAGGTACACACTGTTTAATTGCAAGTGAGGAAGCGTGCAATTGGTCAGAACCAAATGTAATTTGGTTCTGTATAGTTTAAGCAAGATAAACTTTAGAGTAGACTATTTAATTAATTAAATA
>MIQA02003573.1:0-33572 GCA_001887855.2 Sclerospora graminicola | reverse complement strand
TTTTGGACGTTCGGAATGAACGGAAAACCCGGGTTGGGCGGATCCACAGAGAGTTTCTCGTGCAGTGGGAAAATTGCGAGGAGCGGTCGTGGGTGGACGAGCTGGATCTAAATTGTGGAGCTTTAAAAAGAGAATTCGATCGCCGACGGGCGAGCCGAAACCCGTTTGGGGTCATGCAGACCCATGAAGAAGGTGAGGCGGAGTCAGAAAATTAGTCCATCCGGCTGCCGGATAGCAGGCACGGCCGGATCAATTAACACCAATCAGCCAATCAATCGGCGGATGGATATTAGTCTGGTCAGAAGTGGGCCGATCGGGTGCTGGAGTAATCTTCGAGTCAGTATGGTGCCGGATGGATCGGGTGTTGGAGTAATCTTCGAGTCAGTATGGTGCCGGGTGGATCGGGTGTTGGAGTAATCGTCGAGTCAGTATGGTGCCGGATGGAAGATGTTGAGGGATCAGCACGAGTGGTGAAGCCGGATGGATATTTCGGGTTAGAAGGACGGATAAGAGGTGTTGACGTGGGAAACGAAAGGAAGATGTATTGTCGAGGCCAATAGCCATAAATGGATGAAGAAGATAGAAATAAGTAAGACTAGCCTCATGAATCATCCTCGGAGAGCTCAGCAGAACTTGTTTCGAAGTCGGGGCACGCGGAGGCCAGGGTGGCGATTGGGGTCCTGCCGGTACTGGTTGCGCCACGGATCCTGTTGGTCGAGTTCATCGAGCGAAGCTTGGAGAGTGGTAGCCCGACCCAATCCTGGGTACCAAGTCCCGCTTTCGGTCGGATTTCCGCTTTTCTCCTCCCGGTGGTTGGTCAGATGTAGCATGATAGGGTGGAGAAAAATGTCCAAGTCGCAGTGGCCGCGCTGGATTCCAGCAACAACGAAGTTGCAGAGCTTTGTCCAGCCCTTGGTCGCTTGGTTTCGACGGTTCTTACGGTCTGCTCGGTATTGGGCTAGACGGGGGGACTCACGCCCGGCGGCAACGGAAATGAAACGATGATGGGTAGACTCCCAGATGGCTTGCCCATGCCGGGAGAGATACTCCTTACCAACCTACCGAAAATCCGCGAACCAGCCGACATGGGGTAGACCTATGTCTGGTATTTCCGGCACGGTCCAGGGTTTGCGAGACCAGCGACCCGATCGCCACAAGGTTGGGATCCCAGTCCGTGTCCTTAGGCGTTGCGGGTGCCGGTGGAAATATCCACAACGGCGGGCGAGACAAAGTCTGGGTGACAAGGGCACCAGTGAGGTCTTGGATACGCAAGCCCTCCAATTGCGTTTTAGACCAAAGGAAAGCCGCCGTCAGCTCGAGGGCCGTCATGACTTTCCGGCGGGGAATCCACGACGGGGTAGACTCTTCTAAGGACTCCTTGGATTCGTTCTCGTCGAACGCGAAGACGTCCGGGGAAGGTGACCCCTCGTAGCCCTCGGCGGCGACCTCATCATAGTCCATGTCCGGTAGGTCGGGCGCCCCCTCCCCATCGGGAGAGGCGGTAGATGGGCCTTGAGGGTCATAAAGGGAGACTCTAAGGAGAGCCGGAGCAGACGAAGCTTTAGACGAAGATCTTGTAACGCGAGGACAATGGGGGGACTTCCCAGAAGCCAGCGGAGCTGGGATCGAAGTGGGGTTGGGGCCCGATCCGTTGTCTCCATGATACTGGGCCGCGCTCGCTGGCGCGGCGGACCGTTTAGGCCGTTTGATTGCGACGGGGGGATGGAGCGACGCAACCCGGCTGGACCGACGTTTTTTCTTATGTGCAGGAAGATCCTCAGGGGACGATAGAGAAGCCGCCGACTCGCCGGCTGGCACTGGTGGCGGGTTAGGGCTTCGGGAAGTGTCCCAAATCCGTAGACGAGGGCCTCTCCCGTGCTACCGGTCACCGATCCTGGGGCGGACGCCTCCGCTCGGGATGTTTGGGCCCTCAGCCGAACCAGCAGCCGACGGGAGAGGTGGTGGAACGGATGCGGTCGGATCGGGATCCCGTGGACAAGCTAAGTCGAGGAGGTGCCTAATAGCCTCCCGGATGGGGGCAGGGACCTTCATTAGACGTTCCACCCGGGTGCCCGACGTGATCAGCCAAGCTCGACCTGCCATTATGGAGGATAAACAATCCGTACGCTCCTGCGCAAGCTGGGAAAACACCTCCCGGGCTTCACCCACACCCGATCGGGTCTCGGCGTACGCGGCCTCAAGCTCCCGAATTCGACGCTGGAGCTCAGGCGATGCAGATGCCGACTGGTACAACGCCTTCTGATATTTCGTCAGTTTTTTGGCGAGCCGGATCCGGCGATACTCCAAATTGCCCAGCTCTATCTGCGAACTCTCCAATCGCCGCGACAGGTGGATGTAGTTCTCGTAGTGCGCCGTCATCTCCTGCGGCTAGAGAGGACTCGATCATCAAGATGCGGAAACACGTGACATTTTGTTCTGAGAACACATACAGAGTGAGCGAGTTGGGAGATGGTCCTGAACAGGCGAAAATGTACTTACTCTGGATTTTCAAGGTGGCCATGGCCTTCTGGTTCAGGATGCGCTGCGAGTCCGACAGCTTTTGGAAGTGATCCCTCGCTTTGAGAAGGTCGTTCTTCTCACTTTTCAGTCGGCTGATGTGGTCCCGGGATTGGAAGGTAGCCAGTACCTCCCGGACGCGGGCTTCATCTGCCTGCTGACTAGCCAACCGTGCCGCCAGAGCCAACTCGGAGTTAGTCTTCTCCAGGCTAGCCACTTGCGTGGTTAGAGGAGCAATTTGAGCTTGCAGGGCAGCCACGTCGGGCTGCCCTGGACGACGCTCTAGGCCGGCCGGATGGGCATCTGGGTCTACGGCCGATGGCTGCGTAGTGGTCGGGGAGTGTCCCGGCAGGGGATCGATGGGGGCGTTGTCGCGGTCGGACATAGGGACAGTGAAAATCGAAGTGTGAGAGATGTGGTGAGCTCGTGCCTCAACCGTTGTGCGGCTGCGACAAGGCTCAGGGGCGGCTGTGGTGAAGTGACCCAGAAATTAACGGACTAATGATAGTGGACGCCCCCACCTGATTGGTTGAAATGTCGCCCTTAGCTGGATGCCCGGACCGGTAAATAGAGGACGCGATCTGAGGGCCGCCGGACGCATCTACGAGCGGCCGGACGGCGCTAGGCCTGGGATCAGGCCGGACGAACGTGACAGAAGGCGTGGATAGTTGCGCTAGCGGGCTAAGCGGACGGAACGACCGCGGATGGCAGACGGCCGAGGGGCGGATTGGTGGCGGATTGTTTGGAAAGTATGAGCGAAAGGGGCTTGAAGGAAGATGAGTGTTCAAGTGGATGAAGGAGGCACCAGGATCGGATGAGAAGCTGCCAAGGAAGTGCTAGCGCCAGCGGCCAGGGAGCTCGGATGGATGGCCATCCGGCCGAGCCGGCCGGGTACAATGTACCAGCCGGACTGGTACCAGCTGGGTTCGGTGTACCGGCCGGGTTGGTACCATCTGGGGTTGGTGTACCGGCCAGGCGGGTACACAAAAATCGGAGTTAACCGGGCTACTTCGGGTAAGACACATGACTGGTCAGCCGGGCTATTTGGGGTAGGTTACACAAAAGGGAGTATTGGATATAGGGATAAATCAGTATACGTTTCGCTTTCTTAGACACAAGTCGCTTTTATTGGTTCACAGCGGAGGGCTAACAAGGTCCCCTCTTGCTGCTATTGGTTTGCCCGGGGAAGGTTAAGTTAACCCACCGGAAGTCCCCTGACCGGGAGTCGCGGCGTTTTCGTATACTCACCTCAAGTCGCCCGTGTTTTGAACACGGTATTAAGTATTGGGAAGTGGTGACATTTTGGCCTTCTGTGGAAGAGTGTGGAGTTATATTTGGATTCCCCTTTACATACACGTTTGGATTCACCCTTCATTATTATTGGTTTAGCTGGCCGATTGATTATTCTCGGTCCAGCCGGCAGTATACAAAGTTCAAGTATATTGCCAGTCGAGCTCCCCGGTGACGATTCCCGCCCAGGAGCTACCCCTAGTCCTAACCCTCATCTCCCTATTCGACGGATTTTACACTTTTCGCCCTAGGGTCCACCAAGAGAGCAAAACCAGCCAGTACTGACGGGTACACAAGGTGAGCTTTCAACATGCAACATCCGAGTCGTCACGATCAAGCGGATGGAAGTGACCGATCCAGCCGGCCGGATGCCGGATCGGATCATGACTCGGATGGACGGAGTACCCCCTCCGACAGTCAGTCGTTCGGGCCCCCCGTGGGTGTTCGCGTCTCAGGAAGAATTTCTGAGAGCGACAACACCACATTTGCAGTCGTGCAATCGCTTCGGGCGTCTCCAGCTTGCGAGGCTCGAACGTCCAAAATTGTGAGTATGCTGACGCTGCGTTTGATTTATTTGCCGATTGTTGGATGCAAGATCACAGGTGGGAGCTCGAGGACAGAGTCAATCATTCATCCATCCAAGTGATAATTTACTTGCTATTGACGCACTCGAGTTTTTCTCGGCCATAGCATTCATTGCTGCTATTCCACTGGACGAAATGATTGACTTGATCTTTGATTCGTGGGATACGTCAGAAGATGGAGCATTGGATTTGGATGAGGTGACCATCTCAATGAAGTCGACTTTGTCGGGACTGGCGAAGATTCTTCGACCAACTGCGAGCAGCAAAGCTACAAACGTCAATGGGATTATCAATGAATGAGATATTGTCGTGCTTGCCCAGTCAATATTTCGAGAAATCGCTAACTTGGGAGCCTTATCGCTGAAAGAGAGAACGAAACTACAGGAAGCAACCACGATTACTTGTGAACAGTTCCGGGAATTTTGCGAAGAGAATAAACAAGCAGTAGAGTTGTTTAAATTATTCGACAGCGCTGGTGAGGTTCACGGAAAGCCTGAGCTTCTGGACGATGAAAAGTTTCAAATTAAGTCAGTTAAACGAAGTGTGGCAATCTCCGAGGCGTTAGGAGGGACTTCCCAAGAGGATGTTGGCGATATATTTTTAGCCGTCAAGCCGTGGATCGGAGCAATGGTACCTCATAGCCATATTCCGTCTCTATCTAAAGGGGCTCCACTACTTTCAGTCCAGTTGGACTGGATATTTGGCTATAGTGCACAAGGTTGCAAAAACCGTTTACGCTTTGCTTTTAATACGGTCGCTGCTAAAGCTGGACGGTTGGAAGAGATTGTTTATCCAGCTGCAGCAGCGTGTGTTGTTTTGAATCTACAGGGTATGAAACAGCGTCATTGTCTTCACCATACTGACGATGTGCTAAGCTTATGTGTGCACCCAAGTCTTCCCCTCGCTGCAAGTGGAGACATCGCGAAACAGCCAAAGATCGTTGTCTGGGATTTGGACTCGATGGAAGTGCAATGCGTTTTACAAGGGTACCACAAGCGCGGCATCTTGCATCTAGCGTTCCTGTGTTCGGAAATACTTGTATCAATTGGAGGTGATGAGGATCGGAATCTACGAGTCAAGCACCAAATGGAAGTCAGCAGTACTGAAACTATCCGTGAAAGGGAACAATGCAATCCCGTATCATATTACGGGAAACCCTCAAAACGCGAGTGAGTTTGTCACGTGTGGACAAAAGTACGTTGAGTTTTGGTCGCTAGACGGGAAGAATCTGAATCTTGTGTCGAAAAAAATGGGTTGCTGGGGAAAAAGGAGACTCTTCAGCCATTTCTTGTGGTACACTTGACCAAGCAGTGATTGTTGGAACAGCCGACGGGTTTCTATATCTTTTTGTGAAAAGACAGTTAACAAATGTCGTCAAGGCACACGAAGGCGCAGTCACGGCTTTATCTTGCTTTTCAGAGCTAGTACTGTCGGGAGGTCGAGATGGTTTCATTGTGCAATGGGATGAAAACGTAAAGGAACACCGTTCGATATTGAAAATGTGATGGACTCCTCGTTTATTCCTCAACGTAAGGCTATACAAAGTTGCTGCTATTCCCCCGATAGACGAACGATTCTGGTGGGTACATTTGTGGTGGAGCCGATTTCCAAATCCATGACCGAAGTCTTGGGTGGAATCCGGATACCCACTGGTCCGGACGACCAACTATCGGAGGGGGTACTCCGTCGATCCTGATCAGCATCGGAATCAGATGAATCACCACTGTGGTGACTGATCTGATCCTCCCGGTCATCTGGCCGGTCTTCATGCTCGTCAGGATCTATGTTTAACTTCATCTCACCTTGTGTACCCGTTGATCGGGGCTGATTACACTCACTTAGGTGGACTCGGTGACGAAAAGGATGATCATGATCAGGTCGGAGGGTTTGACCTTCTCGAGATGGGGGGTGTCCTCGGGTGGAAATCTTCACCGGAGAACGGGTTGGGGTCGACACTTATTCAGTATCTAGGCACTGATCAGGAAAGTTTGTCTGATCAGGCCAGCCAATGAGAGAGAGATATAACGAAACCAAGAAAATGCGATCAATCCACGATCTTCCACAGTAATCCACAAACGTTATCTCCACAAAACTTTTACCAATATTATTAACGTGTTCCAAACACGTGCGCGTTGCGGGTGAGGTTCGATCACCTAAAACAAACCCGTCGGGGGTCTTCCGGTAAGCCAAAATGCGTCTAAGCGCGTCTTAACCGGGAAATAGATGAGCAAGAGGGGACTAATCAACCTGTGCTCCCAATGACCGCACACGTGGCGGAGCGACTCTTTGCTTTAGGGGGAAAATCTAAACCTGTTATTATATATGCAATGTCCTATACCTGTGTGCCATACATCAACTCATGCCTGACCTTTACTTCGAACCTATTTACTTCGTCGCACGGTTGCGTAACACCCTCTTGCCCATCCTGGCTGCACCTTCAAGCTGACCCGTACCGACTCTGCCCTGATCACGACCCGACTCTTCAAAAGATCTTCAACCCATCCTGATCTTCAGCAAACGACCTTGAAACCACTTGAGACCTGCTCTTCAGCATTTGTTCACTTCGTATATAGTCTGACCAAACCGAGAACTTACTTGCCCTTGCATCTGAACGCTGATCAAGGGCTGATCAGCCCTGATCACGATCGGCATAGTGATCAAGCGAGGATCAGGTGGTGATCGGGCCGATCAGCCCTTGATCACCTCAGGAACTCTCTGGGTCATCATCATCACGACTCAATTCATCTTCTAGGCCATACTTCCGACCTTTATACCCCGTCAGGACAGCCATAGAACACCGATCTCGACTGATCAGGCGTGATCAGGCCTTGCCACGTCATCTTCGGACAAACCATAAGTTATCATCACTCACGAACACCGATCTCGGCTGATCAGGCCTGATCAGGCCTTGCCACGTCATCTTCGGACAAACCATAGGTTATCGTCACTCACACAACCTGTCACTCCACATGCCCGTCTTCATTCCACATTTAATCTTCATTGCTCGGGCATAACAGGCTGATCAGGCTGTAACTTCGTGTCATGATCAACTTCAACCATTATACCATTCATAGATCGGCTAGACGCCTGCCTTTGACACGTCATGTCAACAGTTACTCTTCTCATATTACATCCACGGGAACTCCACTTAGTAACCGTAATAACGATCGTGATCGTGATCTCCATCATTCCATCAGTGTCTGGGACTGGGCTTAGCGACAGTACTTGGCTGATTTCTCCACATCGTGAATATCCGTTGTCCGCCACCTTTTCTTCTTACTGTGATCAGCCTTTTCCCACCCATCAACCGTCATATGTTGATGGGTGTTCTATCGTCACCAAACAACGGCCATGTGTGGTCCACTTCAGTCCCAATATTTCCCGATCGCTTTACCACAGTGTTCGTCAGCTCGTTTAATTAAAAGCCTGAGACCAGGACAAAATATTCGTTGTAGGGAAACTGCACTCTATTTCGGTGACACCAACCACACGACGAATCAGCTACAAAGATGCTACGAACTATTCACTTGGCGTTGTCATTTATTATAAGAATTAGGCTATATGTATCTCGAAGTTGTCGTCTGCTCCCCACAAGGTAACTTTAAAAAGTTTAACAGAGTGTACATGTATATCGGCTTTTTCAAAGTTGATGAATGAAGTGGTTTTGCTGCTGACGGTTGAATACTCTTTGGCTTTTGTTACTGCAGGTGTTTGCTTCAGCCAACAGCACGGCTCTTGACATGCTGTCATCATCCTCTGAAGACGAAGACGAGCGGCCAAGAATTATCCGAATCGTCGTCCGATTCAGACCTGTCCTCCTCTCTACTCTCTCCTTCTGATTCATCACTGCTGTCTTGCGACTTCGACGACACTGAGGTGAATCGCTCTACTCCCTTTTGCTCTGCTTTGTGATTCATTTATTACCGTACCTTGTAACTAAATTATGGTACAGGGGGTGCGAATATCCTGGAGGGGGGGGGTGCATATAACATCTCCCATACATTGGGGTTTTACGCTTTCCGCGAGCTGAAGTTGTAGTACCAAAACTACCTTCTAATTTTGGATTCATTTCACGGAGCACCGGTAGATATATGAACTTCGCTCCAGCCTTTGCCGATGAAGGTGCTGGTGATGGAGGAAACTAGCTTTGCACTGATACATGGTATTTTTTTGCTGGGCTATTTTTGGGTCAATGCGAAGTCATTAATGTTGGGGTACCCATGATGCTATAATTCTTATGTAGAAGACGAATTTGACTAAAAGACAACGGCAAGCGGTGTACGAGTATATATGAACAGCTGCTATAAGGCATGCCAACATTCGAACTACTGTGCGCCCTTCATCTCCATGCATAACATCAACCGGGGTCCGGTCCAGCACATTGATCTGAAATAGCCTGCGAGCAAGTACTGTACTCTATAAACGATGCCATGTCTACCTTCATGAGCAAGTACTATATATTATGAGCTTTCTACCTTCACGAGCACCTGTAAAGAAGAGAATTCATTGCGGTCGACTGTAGCACTTCATTAGTACAAACTACGACAATAAAAATGGGACGCTGAAAAACCGTGAATCGGACAATAACTTTGGGAAGGAGGGAGTACCAGATTTAGAGGCTCTTGAATTTCTTGGACGTGGTAGAGAAATTATATGATTAATATTGGATAGATTCCAACATTTTCAATCTGTCCCCTTTCATATAAAATATTAAAAGCTGTACATTTTCATTGATAGAGACAGAAGTAATATGACTGAGCGCTTTCATATGACTGAAAGCACCAAGAATATAGCGGCATTGCTGGAGAATAGGAATGTGATGGTTACTTGCGCAAACTCGGGTATCGGTTTTTAAGCAGCCAAAGCATTGGCGGCGCAGAGAGCTGATTTGATTCTCGCTTGTCGCAACGTTGGTCGCGGAATATGCGCTGAGGAGCTGATCAATTAGGTGACCCTTCTGTTGGAATTTCCGATGAAATGAAATTAAGACAAAATTCTCGTTGGGCGTGATTTTATGCATATTGTGAATTTTAGGTTAGATAACTTTAGGTACTTAACTTTACATAAAAAAAATATTTTCAGTTTTACATTAAGACGACAAGTAAGATTCTTCGAGCTTGAGCACTTCCTGGTCGACCGGGACTGACAGACCGGGTCGACACGCATTTGTACGCATACTACTAGGACATACAGCACTAACACGCACATTTTCTAGTTTATTTTCTGGATTCACTCAGCTCTAACATGTTCCGAGTGGATTGTGGAGTTTTACGTACAAGTGGATTTCCAACAGGTTATGAACCCAACTGTTACGTGGCTCAAAACCAAAGTTTTTCTAGTTTTTCAAGTTTTACTGAAATTTTTTATTTAATTACGATTTTACGTGGACGTATCCTGTACCGAAGGGTGACATCGGTTTGTTTGGATTGTATTCACGTTTTTCGACGCGTTTCGTTTCGTTTCGATATTCTCGTTTCACGAAAATGGAGGAAGAAAAAATTGACATGAAACCTATACTGGCGTATATGAAACGTATGGAAGACAAAACTGACGCTCTCGAAGAAGAGAGGATGCACGACGCAATTTCTGCCGGGTCGCCAAAGTCGAACTGGGGTTCTGACAATGGCTGGCAAAGTTCCTCCGCCTTCCGCAAATAGTCCGTCCTTGTTGGTTCAAACATTAACATCATTATCTGCCGCAACTCCGGACCTGCTTGGTTCACAATAGTGTTGAGTACAAGCGAATCAGATGTCCCACCTACCGCACCCGCTACCGCCGACAAATATAGGTAATGCTCCGGCCAGGTACGTCCGCTACTTTTCCGCGTCATAAACAATTTCATTTCTTGCGCTGGTGAAATCTGTATGTGAAAAGTTGTTAGCATTTTATTCAGTACGTACCATAAGGCTGGCGTTTCACACCACCACGCCTCCACCTATCTGTTGTAACATATTTCAGCTGCTTTAGCTAGGTAATGACCTAATAGATCCACCTTAACGTCCTCACTCCACTGGAAACCGCACGCTGCTTCCGCAATGTTAATTTGTCGGAAAAACTTCCTTCCCAAAACCAGAACCCAAACCACGATGTGTCTCAGTTCCATCGAAAACTCTTATATTTCGAGAGCTTAACCATGCCGGGGCAGGCATCTTTACCCGTAGCAGAATGGGTAAGGTGATGAATGCAGGGGATCGATAACATATCCCATTTCAAGGTATGCAAAACATGGGCCAAGCACAGGGACCAGGAATACAGGCGCCTTTGGTAAGGACGCCGAGTGCGAAGCAATGCAGTTCAAAGCTCTGTTTACCATGCCGGCCTGCCAAAAAGGATCCCTTGCCCTCTTGACTTCCTTCCAGTGACGCTATGCTCATCTTTGTGTCAGCTTTAGGGGTGTGGTACACCGTCCCCTCATCACTCTTCACGACTCGCATCTCCTCCAGTTTTTACAGCCTATCCGTAAGCAACTCCAGCATTTTCGCCACTTGGCCTGACTCCACATTTTTCGGAACAATCGACGCTTTTTCTTCACTTGCGTCATCAGCCCCACTTGGGCTGATAACTTGTTGAACTTTAGCCTTAGGCTTCGTCACTAAGTTTCTTAGTTATATATATTTTCCTGTATGTATCCACGGCATATCTGCTCCCACTAATCTGAACGTAATCTCGACGTTCACTTAACTCTACTACTAGCCAGTAAAGAATGCGTGCTTGATGATACTTGAATAAGAAAATTCCCCAAAAAGATCTCCTGTTGCAAGGGAGGAAAATATAAATGGAATATATTTAATTAGGACTAAGATATAGTTAACCTAAAAATACGTAATTTGATACTACCTTTTTTTACTTTTGGTCCAAGGTGCAACTTCAAACATTACAATGTAATACTTGCTGCTAGCACTCCAGTCGCTGCATTTTAACATTTCATTTTCATTGTCGTCATCATAGCGGCTGTCGCTAGGAGCAACAACAGAGCTGTCGAGGGGGGGTCGTCCCATTTCATAATGTGGTGGGGGTATACTAGTGGTTCTCACGGTTCGAAGGTAGGGAATAGTAGGTAAAACTGACCAATCAGAGCATACCTTTAGTTTGCCTCCAATGCCCTTTATTCCACACGTTTGTTCTCGCTGAAGGCGAAAACGAGCAGTTGGAGGTATTTCTGATTGCCTGATTTTTGCTTAGATAAATTGCACTTAGCTAAATATATAGGGTAACATATACCGTGCATGTCTGCCGCTACATTAGCTTAAATCGTGCCTGTGGGCACTTTGCTGTATGCAAAATGTTCTCACGGTTGGAAATTCGAAGATACGCGCTGATAGGCTAGTTTTACATACCTACCTTCAAACCGTGAGAAGGTGAGAACGACTCGTGACTTCGACGTGAATCTAGTGGGCGTTTATCAGCAGCCTTGTCGTTAGTGTCAGTGTTTCGGGGGTTTGGGCTTGCACCAGTTTATCATCAAACGTCCTAAAGCTATAACTGCAAGCAGCGCAAGCTGTTGACTCTCCTACGGAAAAATTTGAAACTGAGTTTCTGGAGACTGCTGGATTTCGCTTGCATCCATTCATCTGTGAAGACTTGGAGCTGGACAAAACAAGCTACAAAATATATACAGAATCAATAACCAAGAGATGTAGCACTAAACCACCTTTTCTTGTTTAGCTAAACATAACCGGAAGCCAAAACATGGGTCCAATCGCATTGCCCAACATTTTTTTCGAACCCTGAGTTGTGCCATATCGGCTAGCATAGCCTGCAGTGGTGAAACCAAGCTTGTCCTAACCGTCGATATATTTGTAAGGAGCTTGTGTGCTTCTGATTCCGAGTGTTCTTCGGTCATCTCAACGACGGCCTCATCACTATGAAGGCCTTACAAATGCGACTCAAGATTGCCAATTGAAGTCACCATTTTGAACGAGAAGAAAAGAAAATATACTAAGCTGCCAGCACTCAATCGAGTGAAAAAGAACACCATTGTACAGCAAATGACTTGACAATTGGCTTGTTAATCGTGTTTTTTAGATCGTCTTTGCTTGTACGCATTATACAACGTCCGACCGCTTCCAGCAAATGTCATCAAATTTTTACCTTCGAAGCGTCCCAACTTCGAAACTTCTTCCCATACATTATATGGATTAGCAAATAGGGTGATCGCTTTTGTATCCTTCCTGGTACGACGAGTTCGTAGGGGTTAATGAAGCTGTCTTTAATTAAGCTATAAACGTGTCCCGGCTTACGCTAATGACCATGACCAATTTATGTAGTCTACTAAATGCAACTATGTTGACTTGAAAGCAGACGTCCACTGTTTGGCTGGTAGAGAACGTCTTTTATACTGTAAAACCTGTATTAGAACCCCAGGTTATATTCGAGGGGGGGTCTATTTGAGAAACAAAAAGTTGCGTCTAGCAAGGATTCATCTTATCTTAATGTGGCATATGTGGTTTCTGCTTCATATCAGATTCGATTCTTGGTCTCCACGGGATCTTCTTTTCAAAATCATTTCCTCTGGTTTAGGTGGTGCCATTGGTGACGACCCTTCACAAAAGCCCAGTACACTCAGTATATGCTGCTCGCCGTTCTCGGGATGGTCGTTCAGGAACTGCATTGCGCATTTCACAATGAATTCGGAATTGGCATTTTCACGGTACAGCTGCAGCTCCTTGGCCAGTGGTTGCAGTTCTCGTCGGGATGCGCTTTCAAAGTTTCGCCAATTCTTGACCTACGTAATTACAAATTAATAACGCGCAAAAATTGGCGCGCTTTGCTCGCTCGCAATACCGGTATTATTGTTGTTGTCATTTAGTCCAATTAACTATGAGGTACACGTAAGAAAATTGAGGTACATGTTGCAAAACTGAGGTACGGGGTGAGGTACACTTATAATGTACCTAATTAAACCGATAGTTAATTTTATATACCGAATTGTTAAATTGGGTGGGGTTCTATTTGAGGGATGGGATTGTAGAATTAACCCCAGGTGGACCGGAGTTCTGTTCAAGGGGGGGGGTCAAATCAAGGGATGGGGTTCTAATACAGGTTTTACAGTAGGTGAGTTAATTACTCAGCATCTTTTGAAAGTCGAATAATGTAGCTCTGTTCAGTCTTTGATCAGAATCTTTCTCTTTTATCACATAATCAGTCAAAAATGTTTTACCCTATTAAAAATCGTGTTTATATCAATATTTGGTCTATCTCTGATTTAGTGGTCTACTTATAATGTTATCGGCGTGGCTAATGACAAGAAAATACAACGGGCACAGTGTACCACGTTTTGAAACGAAATCTAACCTAACTCTTCTCCTTTGACGTTTCTCCGACATTTTACAAACTATTGATTTTGCAAAATTCAGGGGGAGGATTTTTCGCCCTCCATATTCCGCCAGCGCGACTTTGCGCCGTCCCGGATATGGCACCTGCGACAGCCACCAGGCGGACCAGTGCCACGGCAGATGGTTGGACGTCAGAGGAAGAGCACCGCCAAGAAGAGGAGGAGGAGAACGACGACGACAACGACGAAGAAGAGGCTGACGATGGCGACGCTAGCCAAGACGAGTCAAGTGAAGAGAAGAAGGAGGTCAAGGTTGACTCCGTAGTGGATCAGGAGCTCCACACTCGGGAAGACTTCTTTGACTTCCCTCACGCAGTACGTCAATAACATTTATCAGGTGTAGCTGCACCCAACCCTTTTAATGACCTTCAGTGTTTGTCAATCGGCTTGGAAACACTTTCCGTTTATATTGACTGCATCGCGCAGGTAAGTCGCGTCGTTAACTAGGTGCATGCTAGCACCGCTGTCCCGCTCGTGTCTGTTTCACTTGGTGGTCAGCAATGCAATCTCAAAAACAGTGTGTAGTAGCTTCATGTTCGGAAGGAGCGCAGCTCGCGTCCAAGCGCAACGATAAACTCGAGCGATCGTCGCCATATTGGGTGCCAGACGGGTTCGAGCACTACCAACGCACGATGACGGGTACCCACGGCATGCCCAAGCGCAATCGAAGCACTGGTACACTTCCACGGCGAAATAAGATGCGCTTCACGGGTTGTCACGCACATGTAAGACTGTCTTATAATGGTGGTATACTGGTGTGTACTGGTCAAACCGGGTGTGTGCTGACTTTTCTCGATCGTGAGTGTGTAGCTCAACTTCAGGCATGCGTTCTAAATGGCAAGATCGTGATCACTAATCACAGCAATGTCCACAATCACGAAGTTTCAGCTCGCATGGACAAGAGATACCCCCAAATTCTGCAATGCTATACCGACGGATGTGATGGACCGAGCTCGCCGGATGCACGCGCATGACGATGATCGACGTACAATCTGGAACTACATTCGCAACAATGCCGACATGAAGGATGTCCACAACCTGATGCATAAGATGGAGCGGGAGACCTACGCAACATAGACACAGGAGCATTGGGTTGAGAAGTATTTGGCGGACTTTGCGGAAGAAAGGGCAGTACTTCTTGCGTGGCCACGACCGAGCACGTAAGTGACGCATAATTCCTGCTTCGTAGGCTTTGCTTTTCGTAATGTGTAATATAAAAAACGAAGGGCTACTTGGAGTCTATGGTACTCCAAAGTGGTCACATGCGGACTATTTTAAGGGCTCGCCTCAAGTTGTCCTGCATAAAGCCACGCAAGGTACCAGCCGTGAAAATTTCAAGCTCTTCAGCTTCATGCTTTCTGACGGGTTTGTGAACGGCCAGCACGTGCAGGTGATTCCGTGTACTGGTGTATACTGGCGCATGTACTGGTGGAAACTGGTCGGTACTGACGTTGTCGTACTGCAGCATGCACTCGTACAGAATGAACATCAAGCATGTTAAAGCAGGTGTTCATACAGTTTAAAAAGGCGAGCCCTGACTGGACGAACATTCCGTGCTTTGTTATTGACAAGGATTTCACTGAAATTTCCGTGCTGAAGTCGGAGTTCCTGGTGTGCGGACTCTTCTGTGCGAGTGGCATGTGAAGAAGTACCTTTCATCGCAGATCCGAGACTACGCAAAGTTCGGCTTCACTGCGTTTGAGAAGACCCAGCTCGAGCGAGTTGTTGATCTACTGGTTGCCGAACGTTCGGAATAAATCTACAAAACGCGCTTGGCCTACATGTACTCCGTGATTTTTGACCCCGACCGCCGAGAAAAGTGGAAGACCTACTTTGCGAAGATGTGGGACCCACCCTCATATCGCCCCATTGTGGGTCGCATTTGAAAGGGACAACGTCCCACACCTCGGCAATACAACAAAAACCAGGTACGACGGTGTTTTTACGGTGAAAAGGTGGATATAGTCTCATATGTCGCTGTCGTGCAGACTCGAGTCGAGTTGGGGGAAGCTGAAGCAGTCCGTCAATCAGGGGATGCCGCTTGACAAGGCTTTGCTGTTTATCCTGCTGCCTCAGCGTGGTATTGAAAAGCGGTGGAGGGATAGGCTACAAGCCGTCGAGACGACGGTAGTGCACGGGGCGATTCCAGAGTTTTAAAAGCCTGCCAACGTCGTCTCTCCTCTCGCCTACGAGCTTATCGAAGAGCAACACCGCGTGACATCCGAGCGCGTATATCGGTTTCACGCAAGAGGAGCCCCCTTGTTGCACTTTGAGTACAATGTCGCAGCAACCGCGAAGCACATCACCGACTTGCGCGAAGGTACACGTGGACAGTCACAAGGTGGCGCAGACGCCTCGGTAGAGGTTGAGGACGACGATGAGGAGCACGTACTTTTCTGGCCCAGAGCATCGCGTGTTTTTGTTATTGTCAACAGCGGGGCGTGTACCTGCTCGTGTATGTCGCGATGACTCAGCTGCTGCCGTGTCGGCACATACTGTACATCCGTAAGGCGTTGGGTAAGGTCCCGGTTATCCCGTTCAAGAGCATTAATGACCGCTGGAAGCTCAAAGGTGTAGAGGGAGTGGCATAAAGTGTCGATCGACACAGCCGGTCGAGATGCATACGAGGTTGTATCTGCCGAGGCGGCTACGACGAGCAGGGCTCTCTGAAGTGACGAAAAATTCCGCAGACTTCGCACTGTGTGCTTGGCGTTTGCCGACGTCGCTTCATCCTCTGAAATGCCGCAATTAAACCAAGCCTACAACTACATCGTCGTGTCAAAAAGAACAACTGCTAAAGACAGACATGCTGCCTGAACTGGAGATGTCAGTACCAGAACCCGCCAGTAGTTTGACAACACCTACCAGTGAACAGCTCGATTCCGCCAGCGAACAGTCAGTATCCGCCAGTGAACGACCAGTAACTGCCAGTATGCGCTAGTGAACAGCAAGTATATGCCAGTGAAGCACCGATTTCATGCCACAGTCGGCACAAATCGGCGGAGGTTGATGCCACACGAGGTCACGAGGACGCTCACGATGAACAACCGCATGCGGACACCCACAACGAAGAGCACAATGTCAATGAGGATGATTATGAAGGCGCCGGTGAAGACCAAGCTACTGATGTATCTGTCATCCACGGCTGGAGCCCCAAGGTAGTTATCAACGCAAGACTGGCAACTGTTCACACGCGGCAGATTACGAAGATTCTACCAACATTCGTGATTACCAAGATGGTTGCAGCCTATGCGCACGTCCGAGGATCACCATCCAAGGCTTGTGACTTACGACTCACGTAACGAAAGACGACTTACTCCCACGAGATGCTACAAGACATGTGTCAGTGGCACAACCTGATGCCTTTGTTCGAGAAAGTAGATACGACCGTTTTGTGGCTCCAATATCTCCCTGCGTTGCTGAAAAGCTTTCCCCCGACGACCCCTTCACAGACCTCGAGGACAACGACCCGATCAAGGTATCCGAAGCCGTGAAGACCTTCAGCCTAGTCGACAAAAATGCGGCGTACCTACAATTTGCATGCGAGCAGCAGCTCGAAGATGCAACTATGAGCGCGGTGATGCGGCTCATCCGGCAACGCAACCCAGACCAAGTCGAGTTCTTGTCTCCTCATTGGACCACGTTCCCCTTTGACAGCGAGCTCAAAGATGTCATGGTCAAGTCCGGCGTCTTCACCGAACCTGAAGGTAAGCTGTTAATGTTTGTTGTGCAGGAGAGGCACTGGCGCAGCGCGGTTATCGACATACGAATGCCCGACGCCATCGTGAAGGTATTCGACCCGCTCCAACAATTCGTCCAACAGCTGAAGCAGCACGTCAAGTCTATCTGTGACGAGCTCTTACCGTCGCTCGCGGTTGAGATCAAGATAATTCAAAGTTTCCAACGTGCATTATGTGGGGACAATTGATTCTTCGGCGATCCTCATGCTTCTGTCTTGTAGATATCCAAAACCTTGAGAGCTATAACTGTGGGGTGTTCTCCTTGATGTTCCTCGAGCTACAAATACATGATCTCTGCGGTGACAAGTATGACGACGAGTCGGCTACGTTCTTCCGCTATCGCTATATTGCTCACGCTCTCAACATACCCTCATCTGCCAGTACACGTCGGTATACGCTGTTTCCTCACCACTAAGACATGCTCATGTATAAACAACATCCTACCCAGTGTACACCAGTACATGGATTTGAGGCGATCTTCTCACGAGAGTCTCAACCGTTTGTAGACATTTTTCTCGAAAAACAAGACAATCACTCTTCTTCCATTGTCCATCCTACGTCCACTCTAACCCCTTCATCAAGTGATGCATGTGGCATACACAGGCGATAAGGACGATTCTTCTCCTTGTCATATACTGGCTGTAGCCTCGGACAAATGTTATTGTTGGATTGTTATAATTTGTGTGTCGTCGAATCGGGTTGCTCACCTATATTAGTGTAGGAACGGGTGGATACCACCCCTTGCGTTCGACTATAATGAGAACAAGACAAACATGTGGGAAAATCAGAGCAATGATGTTATAATTTATGTGCCGGTCCTGCGGACGAAAGAAGTGAACAAAACTTACGTTTAGAACAACCTGACGGTACGTTGCCGTTTCATGTTCAATAATAGAAGGGTATTCACTCTCGGGGTAGGAATGCAGATTGCTAGGTAACTGCTGTGTTGTAGGTTACGCAGTTGATTTATTACACGGGAGTTCAATCTTAGTGCTCACAGCGTTTGTCAAGTAAACCTGTCAATATGAACTCTCGACAAGCCAGCACGAAGCGCATCGTCACTCATTTTAATAATTTGGCAACGCAAAGCCGGTAGCGCAAAGGTGCCGAAGGGTCGCCCCCCAGTATCGGGAAAAGTTGTCGGAGCTCATCAAAGCACTGCTGGCCACCAAGATCACCCAGCCGTCGACTTTGCCATGGGCGTAATGATTATAAAGAAGAACGGGTGGATATAAGGTTGTGCATTGATTACCGATTGGTAAACCGGCTAACGAAGCTAGTGGTTTACCCGATGGCGTTGATTGACGACTTGCTGGAGGATCTGGACAAATTTTGATGGTATTGTTCGTTAGACACGGCTAGCGGATTTTGGGTGGTCTCTTTACCGACTGCGCACGGGAAATCTCAGCGTTAGGTACGCCTTTCGGGTTGTTCGAGTTAAACCGGATGACGTTTGGCCCCAAAAATTCCCCGCAGATTTACCAGCGGCTAATAGATAACGCATTGAATGGGCATTTCAAGATCAAGGCAGACCAAGATCCTGCCCTGGTCGGTGACGCGTTCACCGAAGGTAACCCCGACCGTAAACCTTAGGTTTTGGGGCGGCGGACCTACATCGATGATATTCTTGTGACGGCTACTTCCTGGGATTTCCCGCGGTCATTGAAGGTCATGCAATCCTTTTTGGGCAGCTTGAATTATTACAGTCGTTTTAACGTTGACTTTGCGGTCTATGCAGCTGTGCTGTACGAGATACGGGAGGTGGATTACTATAAACTGCGGGAGCAGGATCGACAAGGAGAAACGCTGGCCGGGTCATCTACTCTAGCCAATGAGAAGGTGGCCTCGTCAGTTATTTCATCCAATGAGAGGGTGTTCGTCCGTTATTTTGGCCTATCAGAAGGTGGCCTCGTCCGCTTTTTTGGCCAATGAGAAGGTGGACTCGTCCTACCTAGCGGACGACCGGCTCCCCGACTCCATAACGGCCCGGTCTGAAGACCAACCTGACCAGGGCAATGGTGTCCTTCAGCATGCCGAAAGCAAAGATGACGACCACACCGGTTCTGAAACACTTTGAGTGTACATCATCTATGCCAACGAGTGGACTGTCTCGGCTGTCCTAGTGCAGGATCATGACGGAGTATATTGTTTACCAGCCGAACTCTGAAAACGAACGAAGTGAACTATGGGCTGGTGGACAAAGCAGTTTTGGCCTTGTTACGGAATCTGGATGTATGTTATACGATGTTGGTATCCCGCTCAATTAAGGTGTTATGCAGATGATCGACCTATCCAGATGATCGACCTTGTCATGGCTTCTAACAGCAAACGGAATTGGTGGACGGCTGGGTAGCTGGGCTACACTGCTGTCCCAGTGGTCTTTAAAAGTGATCAAGTGCCCTAAGGGAGAAGAAGAGACACTGGGCACATTAGCGGCCAGCATCACTTCAAGGGAAGAAGTGGAAGAGGCGCTGATAGCGATAGCGCCCCGAAAGCTGCCACGACAATCTATCACACTCCCGCCACCGACAGTTGGTCCAGCAGAAGCGCTGATGGTTCTGAGCTTCGACGGGTAAGCGAGCGACAAAAGGGAGTGGGTGCCTACGATGCCATCTTGTGGAAGTTGCCCGAGTGGAAAGTGGTCGCCGCTGCCTCCGACTTCACGCCTGGCATAACAGTAAATGAGGCCGAATACCGAGAACTGCTGATCTGCTTAGATTTGCTGGCCGGCCAAACGCAGGGGCGGATCATCATATGTCGATGCTTTAATCTAGTGATCCGGAAAATCACTGGGGAGATAGACTGCAAGGCTCCCCGACTAAGATTGTTGAACGATCGGGTCATGTCAGCCCTAACGAAATTACCAGAGCATGAAATGCTACATGTTAAAAGAGAATTGGACATAGCACAGATCATCTGGCAACGTTGGACATGCGAGATCAGGTCGGCCTCGCAGTTTCAGATCCAGTTATGTTGGGTGAAGTGACGGAATTAACAGGTTACCAGAGATAATCGGACCGACCGAGGGCGGTATCCACCTGTCCAAATCCAGCCAGTCTAGAGAAGGAAGGTTCGACGACCGGGTCCGTGAAATAGATACTCAGAAACGGATGGAATAGGAACCACTCTATGGCAACAGTAAGCTCCTCTAGAGGCACCTTCAGCTGATCTGGTCAGTAACTAGCCCGGGTTATTAACCGGTGTGGAAAGCAGGAGATTGGCCGGAGTGGAAGGAAGGGTTGGACAAATGAAGGGTGAAATAAGAGATAAAAGAAGCATTGACGGATATATGAGATTGGGTAAAAGAAGGAAAAACGATTAAACGAGCCAAGTCGCTCTTCACTGTGGACGACTATACTTGTTGCGGGGCCGGGACACTTGAAATCCAGGATGATTGGAGGGATGGTCACGATATTGATTGCGCCAGGAATCTCGCCGATTGTTATCTTTCAAAGACTAAGAAAGGGAGGTAGTCCGGTCCAGGTCACCTGCCGGTTCCCCTCTCTTCTCAAGTTTTTGGTAGGCCAGGTGGAGTACAAAAGGGGAAAGGATTAGGTCCAGGTCACAGGCACCGTACCGGATACCCTCCAAGACAAGTGCACACAAACGGACCCATGCCTCTGTAGCCCGATTGCACCGATTTTTTCGGGAGGCGAAATAAGCTCTGAGGGGTGGATCGTTTCGTCGAGCCTCCGCCGTAATGAATAAAAAATGGGTGGATTCCCAAATGGCCTGGGCGTGGGCGGCAACGAACCCCCGGTATTTCTCTTGGAAGCCGGTAAACCACTGGTTGGATGGGAATATTCCCCAAGGTTTCATCTTCATTAGCTCGTCAACCGCACCTGATTTCGCCAGGCCGGGGCGCCAAGCTGACTGGGAAGGTATCTTGAGAGAAGAAGGGAATATCCAAAAGGTGGGCGGGGATAAGGAGTTAGCGCGTCTGGAACTGGAGACATCGGCAAGGCTCAAGTTGACCAGCTACTCAATTGTCCAAGGTTGAATGTTTGACCGGTCAGCCTCACTTATGGGGCGGTCATCAGGCAACCACAGGATCAAAAGTCTTGGTAGAGGCGAATTAGGGGCGGAAGGGCGCCGCTGGATCTTGGGTCCGGCTGTAGACCGATCCGATCGCGTTCCCAAGGGGTTCCTGATTGGGCTCGTGGTCGAGGTTTCTGGATTGGATCTTGGGGATGGTTCTTTGAGTTCTTCCAGGCTGAGAGGCAACCACGGATCCGGAATGTCTTCCTCAACCTCCTCCCCCGGTTCCCCTTCTTCCTCCTCCTCCTCCTCCTCTTCCTCCTCTTTCTTCTTTTTCTCTTCTTCTTCCTCTTCGTCCACTTCGTCTTCCGTCTTGGTCTTCTTCCCAGCCTTCGGTGGGGGGCTGTTATCTACCTTAGGATTGAAGGAGTCTTCGAGAGGCATAGGGTGGTTAGCGCTGGAGGGAAGAGATGGATGGGTAGGTTCGTACTCCCCAGAGCCAAAGGCAGCTGGTGTTGGGGTCTGCAAATCAATGACCAGATCGGGAGACGGGTAAGAGTCAGCTCGGCCACTGGAATTTAAGAGGCGATGACTAGTATCCGCGCGAGATCGGGACAATGCAGCACACACTTGCTGGTCGAGATAGTCTTCGTCTTCGTCATCGTCGTATTCGAAATCACTGGAGAGTATCGGATCTGGACCAACTTCCGAGACGGATGGCGGGTCAGCTTTCGAGCCGGAGGGCGGGTCAGTTTCCGATCCGGAGTGCGGGTCAGCTTCCGAGCCGGACGGCAGGCCAGCTTTTGAATCAGGTAGCGCTGGAAATTTGAGTGGGGGTATTGCAGCCGTCTTCGCTGGAGGCGAACCCGAATCGCCGTCCGAGTCGTGGCCCAGATAACTGTCCGAATCGGCCAAATAGCACTGGCGCAAAAGAGATGACTCCCCCCGCTTCCTCCGTTTGGGGCTGGTCGAGGATGGATCAGAAACAGCCGGACGCTTAACCGTTTTCCGTCTAGCCATGCCGGACGACAGAGACGCTTGCGGCGAGGAGACTTTCCATTTTTACTCAGGACGTCTAAAATAGCCTCTCGCACACGCGGACGTGTCTGCATAACGGGGCAGTCCAAATCCGGGTCTCTTCGAGCTGGCCCTGCAGTTCGCACAGAAGCGACCTGAATCGATTCTACTTATCCAGCAAGGTGGTGTTGGCAAGGTCAGCCCGGTCCAGTTCGTCACATGCGTCATAATATTGTGATCGAACCTGGCAGAGCTCGGACCGTAGTCTATGCAGTTTGGAGGAGGTTTCCTGTAGCTGCTGCTCGAGAGAAGAAATATGGCGGAGGGCCAGAGCATGGGATTCTTGCAGCTGGTCCCGGTCATCCCGCATGGCGTCTAATTCCTTAGAAACTTGGCGGTATCGGCTATGAAGGTGCAACAGATCCTGAGATTTCTGCGAAGCTTCGGCAGATCGATCTTTCAGCTGTTCCAGTTGCTGGACTACAAAACAGCACGGTCACACGGATTATAAGTAATGGGATAACAATACAGAAATTGGCGGACAAATTACGCTGAAGTTTCGAACGGTGGACTAACTCTTGGTACATCCGCCAGCATATGGAGGTGGTCCCGCTCCTTCGTCAGGATGGCGACTCGGTCCTCGAGATCGGTCACCTGGCGTCGAAGATTGCTCGGTTCCGAAGATGAACTTCGGACAGTAGCCTCATTGGCTTGGCGGCTGGCCGAAGCGAGGGCTTGAATCAAACCTGCCTGAATATGCTCCAGGCTATCTACCTTGGCAGTCAGTACCTCCACTCGTTTTCTTAATTTTGCCACTTTCGGACGAAAGATCAGAGGGTGTAGCGGCTTTATTCAGGGTGTCAGTGAGCTGGCCTACAACGGCCCGGAGACGGGCTACTTCATCCCTGGCCTCCGGGCGGCTACTCACTCAACTCGGAAATTCAAGGTTCAGTTTGATCCAGCATCGTACAGAGAAGTGTGCAGCGTTGCGCCAGGACTGCGGAGTCAGCTTGACTGGATCGAAGATCGGCTCGAATGAGGAATCAATGTCTGTCAACCGGACCTTGTCCCTGCAGACCTTGCCGTATATGCAAGCGCCGTATCGATATCCGCCAAAGACAATACCAGGTCAGGGGTACGTGAAGAAGCCGGCGCACCCGCGATCTCCACCCCGCTGGATGGCGAGTCATCATCAAGTAGGGTAACCCGACAGATGTTATCTTCGTCGACCTGCAGAACTGAGAATACATGGAGATATGGTCAGAGAACGGGCAGATGAGACCTCGAGCCAGCCTGTGGATTAGCTCCATGGAGACGATCAAAAACGTTGGACAGGAAACTTACCGAATCGGGGAATTCGTGGGGGGAGTAAAAGAACTGCGTCAGGTGAGGCCCCAACCGTTGTGCGGCTGCCACAAGACTCAGGGGCGGCTGTGGTGAAGCGACTTTGGAATGAGTAAACGGCCGGGTGTGAAATACACCTGGCCGAGGCTGCCTTTTGATTGGTTTAAATTCAGGGCCAAGCGTGCGGGCACTGGTGGACAGCTGCCAGAGGTGTTAAGGGAGCCTTGGCAAGCGTCAGATCATTACAAGGTATGGAACCAGGCTAGACGAAGGTGATCCAGAGGATCAGATCTAGGTCAGACAGAAGTTGGCCGGCTGGACCAAGTGGAGCTGGATGGCTGTTGATGGTGGCTATAGGTGTCCAAGGGCGGATTGGTTAAGAGATGGATATATGAAAGGCCCCAGGGAAGGTTATGTCCCTGTAGTAGCCGGAGTGTAGCGCTGAAGGTTGATGGCTTGTCCAGGTCGAGGTGGATGGCTATCCAGGTTGGTTAGGCGATTTGGTGTACATTACACAAAAAACGTCCACGTTGAGCTGGCCGCGCTATTTCAGGTAAGACACATAACCATCCAGCCAGGTTATTTTGGGTAGGGTACATAAAAGGTTAAATTGGATCCAGGGATAAAGTCAGTGTACGTTTCGCTTTCTAAGACGCAAGTCATCATTGGTTCATAGGGCGAACAAGGTCCCCTCTAGCTGCTTTTGGTTTACCCGGGGAAGGTTGAAAGGACCCACCGGGGAGTCCCCCGACCGGGAGTCGCCGTGAAACTTATACTCAACTGAAGTCGCCCGTGTTTGGAACACAGTTTAGTTCTATTGGAAAGTGTGGTAAAGTTTTGGCTTACTGTGGAAGATTGTGGAGTATTATTTAGATTCCCCTAATTAAACATAAAATTGGATTAACCCCTTTATTATCTTTGGTTAAGCTAGCCAACCGACTATTCTCGGTCCAACCTTTGCGGTATACAAATTTCAAGTATAACGCCTGCCTGCACTCCAGTGAAGATTTCCGCCCAGGAGCAACCCTAGTCCTAACCCTCGTCCACATTTATTACCGACTTTTAACTTTCGCCCTAGAGTCCACCAAGAGAGCGTAACCGCCAGTACTGACGGGTACAAAAGGTGAGCTTTACAGAACATGGATCATCCCAGTCGTCACGGGCAACGTGATGGAAGTGATCGGTCCAGCCGGCTTGATGCTGGCTCGTACCAAGACCTGGACGGACGGAGTACCCCCTCCGACAGTCTGTCATCTGGCCCCCCCCCGTGGGTGTTCGCATCTCAGAAGGAATTTCTAAGAGCGACTACACCACAAATAAAACCTGAATCAAACCCGATTCAAATCTAGATAGCGCTGTTTGCAAAGCCACACGTTAGGGAAATTTTAAATCCGCCCTAAAAAGAACAAAAATCGTCCAATTTAATTTCCGAACGACACAGAAGTGGTGATAAGATAAGATTTTTACAATTGGTCTTAAAATTTTACGAGGTTAAAATTCTGAGATGTGTTGACTCAACGATTAAAACCTACTTCTGCCAGCGCATTGAATTTTAGGTTTTATTCCAATCCTGAGTAAAACGTAATGCATGCTTGTCAGCCCTGAAAAGAAGTAGTCAAAAGACTATTTTATCATAGTCTTTAGTCTTACGCAAGACTGACTGACTATTTCAGATCGTCCGACGTGTGGACTTTTCGGGTGCAGTCATCTAACGGGCATAAGGATGTATGCTATTGCTTCTACGGAACCTCCTTGCAACGCTCGAATTCTGATGCGTTTATGGGAGACCGTAGTACCGTCTTGTAAATCCGATAGCTAGTTTTGTTTCGAATGCAGGAAAGTCTTCGCATAGAAGTAGCTGTAGAGCATTTCGAAGAATGCAGTGAGGAAACGAAAAAGAGAAACTGGTGTCTTAAGAAATGCCTGTTCGATAATTTTCCTCGTATATATCCAGCAATATCGTCTAAGCTCTTCACTCATTTGTTCTCGTTGATTAAAGAAAAAAATATTCTTGTGATTTTGTTAAGCCTGGGGAGTCCTAGGGTAAGCCGAGGATGGCCTCCTGTAAAAAGAGACTGAAGAATACAAATAGGATATTCGACAGGCGCTGGAATCAAGGAATTAGCATCAGCTGCACTCAAAACTAGCAACACTAAGACGTGGATTAGATCAAATTCGACGATATGCACTTCTCTACAACTCCATCCAAAACCCAACTAGCTCGTAATAAAGCATTGTCTTTTACAAAGGAGCAGACAAAGAAGTTATTTGCCCCTTTATTCAGAATAAAGAATAGGTACATTTCTGCAAACAAAAGTGCTCTTAGCTTTCAGTGGATGGAGCTTGCATGAAATGCATCAGTACAAAGACGAATAGGGTACTGCAAGCGCAAGCACCGACCTATAAGTAAAAACGGATGTCGGATGCGTGAGGAAGTCGTCGCCACTGAGCTGGACTTGTTAACCAACAACTTTTCTGGTTAGTTTTTTTATGACACGCACGTGATTTTTGCATGCTCCGTAGTCATCCCCCTTTAGTGGTAGCAACTTCCGCTACATCCAGTTAAGTTCTGTGTCACATTGCGATACGTTCCGAGATTTCACGCGACATCTTGGTTAGAGAGTCGGTTTCCTCGGATTTTCATATGGTATACGTAAAAGTATACACAAGAACGACTTCTCTCCCTAAAAGCAGTACTACAGTTGAATCTTTTCAGATACAGACAGTCAGACCCAATCCAACAAAACTGCTCACATGGCACCGTCGTGCTCCATTTTTCCAGAGCCCAACCACCTCCTGGACAATCTTCTGTGGGGCTGCTCGGTTGTGAACTAGGAGCCAACCAGCTCCTGGACAATCTTCGTGTCAGGCTGCTCGGTTACGAACTAGGAGTCACATACTGTGAGATGATACACTTATGCTCTATCTTCGTGGCCATGTTATTATTGGTGGTACTGGTCGTCAAACTCACCAATACTTAATTCGCGATTGGAAGTAAATGGTTATTGCGTACTTTCCTGTACCATCTTAGTGAACCGCTAAAGAAGGCAATCGCTATAAAAAATGATGCGACTAGTCATAAACCGCTAAAAATCAATGACTGAAAAAAATGGAGAGACCAGTCGTGGAATCTCACCATTCATGTATCGATGACAATCTTTGAGTTAAATGTGGTACTTTAAGTCTAGGTGGATCCAAGGAAGTGATACAGGGATTTCAACAGCGCAAAAATACGGCACCCAAGCTGCTATATATCATACGAACGGTAGCGACTACACCAACCCCAGATGGTACCAGTCCGGATGGTACATTGTACCCGGCCGGCTCGGCCGGATGGCCATCCATCCGAGCCCCTCGGCCGCTGACGCTAGCGATTCCTTGGCAGCTTCTCACCTGATCCGGGTGCCTCTTTCATCCGCTAGAACAATCGTCTTCCTTCGGGCTCTTTTCACTCATACTTTCCGAATGATCCCGCCATCGATCTGCCACTCGGCCGTCCAACATCCGTGGCCTTCCCGTCCGCTTAGCTCGCCTGTTCGACTATCCACGCCCCTTGTCATGTCCGCCAGCCTGATTTTCAGCCTGGTGTCGCCCGGCCGCTTGTAGGCATCCTTGGCGGCGGCTATCCGGGCCCGCGCCCTTGGTCCGTATTTCCGCCAATCAGAATGCGCCATTTGGAAAGTACTTTGCATTACTTCATAAGTCACTTTACCACAGCCGCCCCTGAGTCGCGTTACGGCCGCACAACGGTTGAGGCACGATTTCACCCGAACCCACTTGATCTGATACTGCTCATCTATGCCCAGCTTTGGTACGTTGTCCACTAATTTAAATTGATTTTCGTGAACCCGGTCGGCCTCCCCACCGGCTGGCCAGCACGTCCACAGATGTTGACTTTATCTTGATATACTTCCAGTTTTGCAAATCGACAAGGCCAACGTCTGTCGTCTCGTTCTCGTGGACGACGACTCGCCCGCCAGCGGGGTGGAAGTCGCAAAGCCGCCGAAGTCGTCCCGTACTCCCGATCTGGTGCTGTCGACCGCCGACGCCGAGGTTGCACTCCGCGTCCACGGCCAGGCTTGTGGCGACCGGGACAGATTGAAGACCGTCGTCTCTTCCCTTCGGGCGGAGCTTCAATCCCGTCAGACCGACTATGAAGCTCTGTCTCAGAGTTTCAGGACTTCTTGTGCGATGCTGGACCGCATGAACCCCCGGATCGCTGAGCTGAAACTCAGTCGTCAAAAAGCGGAGGATGAGGTGGCCCGCGTCAGGGCCATCGTGGGTCAGCTTACGGACGCTCTACAGCAAGCCGCCGCGCCATCCGCCCCCATCTCCGAAACGGCGGGGAGGGAGAAAAGGCTGGAGGTGTTGACCGCCCAAGTGGATAGCTTGGAGCACATCCAAGCTGACTTGGTCCGACAACTCGCCGCTGCCAACCGCCGGGCCGATGAAGCTGCCGTTCGGGGTCCATCTCCGGAAACAATCGCTCTTCAGAAACAGGTGACCAATCTCGAGCGTCAAGTCGCCATCCTGACGGGAGAGCGAAACCGCCTCCGCCTTCTGGAAGACGTCGTCGAACCCCTCCGGGCTGCCAATCGGGAATTGGTCCACAGATCGAAACTTCAGCGTAAGTGCCACTTCTCCTCTTGTGTTGTGACCCAGTCGCTTACAGTCTTTACGTCCTTGCCGCTCCGCAGTCTAACAGCTGGAACAGCCGAAGCAACAGTCCGCTAAAATCCCTGACATGTCCCGAGAGCTTTCGCACCTTCGCACCCAACTCCGCCAGGTGTCCCAAGACTTAGATAACGTGCGGGACAACCGAAACCACTTGCGCGACTCCCACGCCCAGGCCCTCCGCCAAATCTCGGATCTGGAGCGGCAGCTGCAGGAAACTACATCCCGGCAACAGGAGTTGCGGTCTGAGCTCTACCAGGCCCGTCGAGAAAATTCCGACGCCCATGCCATACTGGCTCGGGCGGACGGTGTTTGCCATGCCATGCTGGATAAAGAGGATCGTTTTAGGTCCTTGTTGTCTGAACTTCAAGACCAGCTCGAGACGACTCGGAGCCAAGCCGCTCCCCTTTTGCAAGCTCCTCTCAATGTACGGGAATCCGTCTTGTCTGTCCTGGGGATGGTGGATCAGTGGAAAACTTCTCCGCCGACCTCAACCCCGCTGCCCGCTGCAGCAGAGTCGGAACCTGAGGAACGTCCTGCCGGCTCTGACTCGCCCCTTGCCGGTTCAAGCTCTTCGTCCGCCTCGGTAGGATCGAGGGGCCAAAAACGTCCAGCCGGCTCTAGCCCTCCCTTGGCCGGTGCTAGCCCGCCTAAAAAGAGGAAGCAGAGCGAATCCCCACCCTCGCGCCAGTGTCTTCCCGACAAGTCGGACGACGGGGAGGAGCTCGGGTCGGAAAGCGATGACAGCTTGTTCGCGAAACGGTCCCCTTTTGCATCTCCTCCTTGCACCCAGGTAGAACTGGTCTCACCCCTGGTTCCTCTAGCTCTGAATAGGACTCGGAATCCGATGCGGCCGCGCCTCCGTCCGGGCCAGCGGCCGCGTCGCCGTCCGGCTCGACAGCCGCTTCGCCTGATTTTTCCTCGGGCTCGGGGTCGTCCTCCCCTTCGTGCATCTATGATGATGACGAAGAAGACGAGGATTACGATGCCCAGCAAGTAAGTGTCGCGTTATCCCGCTCTCGCGCGGATACCCGTCGCCGCCTTTCCAGTTCCGGTGGGCGAACGACGGGTCAGATGGAATCCGATCAGATTATCGATCTGCAGACTCCGCCGCCGGCATGTTTTGGCTCCGGGGAACATGAGCCGTCTGATCCATCATTGCCTCCCGGCACCGTCGACACCCCGGCCGCTCAGGTCGCCCGTAACTCGAGTTCCAACGGAGCGGCCGAGGAGAAAGTGGAAGACAACGACGAGGACATCCCTGATCAGTGGTTGACTCCTCCCGACCTGAGTGATCCAGAAGCACCTTTCTCCCAGACTCCGGCCAGAAACCGGCGATCATCTCCGGCCGGGTCACGTCCCAAACGTCGACCCTCCCCGACCGGCAGCCAAACCTAAGATCTGGAAGAGCACTCTACCCCCTGCGCCATCTTTTCCCAAACTTCCGCTTCTGTGGTTACCGGACGGGCGTTTCCCCAGTGGGGCGGATCGGTCCGCCATCCTACCTTGGCCAGTCGAGCAGCTGAGAAACACCAGTCTCGCTGATATCTCCAGTTCCCAGCTCGCTCACTCCCTATCCCGTCCACCTCTCTGGTTGTTCCCTCGATCCCACAAGACGCCTTCATTAGCGACTTGGAATCCTGACCTGATGGGGTCGGGCGCCATCGACACACTCATGAAGACCAAACCTTGGAAAATCCTGAACAACAAGATGCCGGATATGGGACTTCCATCCAGCCCATGGTTCACGGAGTTCAAGGCGAGATTTCAGGATTTCGCCGTGGCTCATGCTTGGGCCATCTGGGAGTCTACCCACTTCCTGTACATCTCTGCAGAGGACAAGCGAGTGGACGAATCTCTCCGCAAGTACTCCCTTGCCCGGAAGAATCGTCGGGGGCGAGCTTCCGAGGCGTGGGTCCGTCTGTGTACGTTTATCATGGAGGGTATCTGGGATGGTAACTGTGACTTGGACCTGTTTCTCTTCCCATTCATGCTCCATCTACCGAACCGTAGGTGCGGAAACGCAGCGGAAGGAGGGACGTGGTATCCTGGCCTGGGTGCGCTGGATCAGACTACCTCCCTTTCCGAATCTCTGGAGGCCATTGACCAGCAAGATCCTTGGCGCAATCAGTACCGGGCACGGCCCTCCGACCACCCTGGACTTCAAGTGACTCGGCTCCACGGCAAGTACAGTCATCGACAGGGATGAGCAATCGGGCTTACTTTAATTCTTTTATGTCTCTCGTTTCTCTTCTAATATATCCATCCGTTCCTCTTTCGTTCCCACTCCAAACATTTACTGTTGACTACTAACCGTGGTTAGTCTCGTCCAACCTGCTTGGGAATCCGCCTAGAGGGACCTTTTATTGCCGCAGGGCAATTCTTGGTCCGATCGGGCGTGAACGTCCTGTTCCCAGTCACGGCCGCCATATTACTCTTCCACGGGACGGCTGGATCCGGGCGAGGGGTCCTCGTATCTAGCGGCCGGTTTAATTATCTCCGATAGCCTATTCCGCCAATCCGTCTAACAATACTGGATCCGAAACGGCGAGACCGATCTGATCTCGCATGGCCAAGGTGGCCAGATGGTCTGCGCTGTTATTCCACTCTCGCTTGACATGTAGCAAATCATGCTCCGGCCATCTCCGCAAGGCGGACATAACCCGATCATTCAACAATCTCAGTCGGGGTGCCTTGCAATCTATCTCTCCTGTGATTTGCCGGATCGCCAGGTTGGAATCACCACATATGATAATCCGCCCCTGTGTCCGGCCAGCCAACAGATGTAGGCAAAGCAACAACCCTCTATACTCCGCTTCGTTCACCGTAATGCCAGGCGTGAGCTCCGAGGCGGCCGCGACCACTTTCCATTCGGGCAACTTCCACACAATGGCACTATAGGCCCCGACCCCCCTTTCTTTACACTCGCCGACCCATCGAAACTCAAAACCATTAGTTCCTCCGTGGTCCCACTGTTGGTGGCGGCAATACGATAGTTTGTCGAGGCTGCTTCCGAGGTGCGATCGCTATCAGTGCTTCCTCCACTTCTGCCCTTGGGGTAATGCTGGCCGGTAGTGTTCCCAGTATTTCCTCTTCCCCTTTAGTACACTTGATTACTTCGAGGGACCATTGAGACAGCAGAGCCGCCCATCTTCCCAGCCGGCCGTCAATTCCATTCGCCGTCAGGAGCCATGATAGGGTCGACCGTCTAGATAGTACTTTGATTGGTCGAGACACCAGCATAGTATAACACACATCCAAGATCCGCAATAGAGCCAAAACTTCTTTATCCACCATTCCGTAATTGACTTCATTAACTTTCAGGGTCCGGCTGGTGAAGGTCACGGGACAGTACACTCCGTCATGATCTTGCACGAGAGCGGCCGAGATGGCCCACTTGTTAGCGTAGATGATGACCACCGGAGTCTTTTTAACATCAAAATGTTTCAGGACCGGTGTGGTCGCCATCTTCGCCTTTAACATACCAAAGGCCACCATCGCCCGGGTCATGTGGTCGTCCGGGTCGGCCGCGCGGGGATCCGGCGGCCGGCCTCCTGTCGGGGCAAAAAAGAGCGCCTTCTCATTGGCCAAAATGGCGGGAAAGGGCGCCTTCTCATTGGCCGAAATGGCGGAAAAGGGCGCCTCCTCATTGGCCGAAATAGCTGACAAGGGCGGCATCTCATTGGCTGATATTGCCAGCCCGGCTTGCGTCTCCGCTTGCCTATCCTGCTCTCTCAGCTTATGGTAATCCACCTCCCGCAACTCATACAAGACCGCCGCATAGACTGCAAAATCCTCGATGAACCGACTGTAATAATTCAGGCTGCCCAAAAAGGATTGCATAGCCTTTAGGGATCGCGGGAAAGGCAGATTACTCAAGGACTCCAAATCCTTCGGATTAGGCTCCAATCCGGCAATCGAAACCTGATGACCCAAATAGGTCACCTTAGTTTTTCCCCAGTAGCTCTTCACCTCACTGATGGAAAGATTCCACTTTTCACACGTAATCATCAACTTTTCCACTTTGTCACACAGTAAATCCCAGGTAGTTGCCGTAACGAGAATGTCATCAATGTAAGACCGCCGCCCCAAAACTGAAGGTTTTGGGTCGGGACCCGGGTCACCTTCGGTGAACACATCCCCGACCAGAGCCGGATCTTGATCCGCCTTGATCTTGAAGTGTCCGTACAGCGCGTTATCTATCAACCGTTGATAAATCTGCGGGGCATTCTTCAGACCAAACGGCATCCGGTTCCACTCGAACAACCCGAAAGGCGTCACGCATGCAGAGATCTCCCGTGCACGATCGGTCATAGAGACCACCCAGAATCCACTGGCCATGTCCAATGAGCAATACCACAAAACTTTATCCAAGTCCTCCAGCAAATCATTTATCAACGGCATCGGGTAGACCATCAGCTTAGTCAGCCGGTTCACCAGCCGGTAATCAATACACAACCTTATATCCACCCCATTCTTCTTGATAATAATTACAATGGGCGAAGCCCAGGGCGAGGTGGACGGCTGAATTATCTTGGTGGCCAGCAAACCCTTGATAAGCTCTGACAGCTTTTCCCGATACTGGGGGCGACTCTTCGGCATCTCTGTGCGACCGGCTTGGCGTCTCCCAATCAATGTCACATACCGCCCCATGGGCGGCCGGAGGAAGTGCGTTCCCTGGTCCGATCAGCAGATGTCGTCTTTTCCATATAATATCCTTCAATCTGCCGATCTCTTCCGGGGTGTTCACATTCGGGTCTCCCACTTGTAGATCGTCGATAGTGACTGCTGGGGGGCAGGGGGTTACCTCAGGTAGTACCGCCATCTGATCCTCCATGCCTTCAACATATAGCTCGCCCCCTTCATGAATGCAGACTTGGTCAGCTTCGGCTGTTTCGGGATCTTGATCGGCCGGCTGGGTCGATCCGCCTTCGGCTATTTCCGAATTTCGATCACCCGGCTGGGTCGATCCGCCTTCGGCTATTCCCGAATTTTGATCACCCGGCTGGGTCGATCCGCCTTCGACTAATTCCGAATTTTGATCACCCGGCTGGGTCGAACCGCCTTCGACTATTTCCGAATTTTGATCACCCG
>MIQA02003572.1:0-12844 GCA_001887855.2 Sclerospora graminicola | reverse complement strand
TGAGACTATTTTGTGCAATTGAAGGTCTGAAATTGATCATAATGACAGGAAGCTAAAAGGGAAAGCCCGCTACGTCAATTGGCTAAAGTTTTCGCACCCTCAAGCTGTGAGTTGATTCCGCTGTATTTATGTGCCAGAGGACGTCGAACACTGGTCTTTCTCCCAGAAGATACGCAACATGGGTGCAGCGTGCGAGGTACGTGGTGACATATCTTTGGGCTTGAAAAGTTATATAAAGGACTCGTGGTTGATACTCTGAGCAGATCAATTTAGCGTCATTGAAAAGCTCGCGACGGAATTTCACCGTGACCCATTTACCTTTTGCTGGTTGGATCTGAAGGTGCAGCCAGCTGAGAAACGCGCGATTTGGAAGATGCAGTTTCGGGCGGCACCAACACGTATGTCTTCGTGATGGTATCATCTTTTAAGTTTAAATTTCTGACATTCTGGTTTGCGAAGCGTTTGTTGTGGCACTTAGTTATAAAGGTAGCTTGCGCTGCTGCCTCCGCGCAATAACGGATCTGACGGTCGTCAAGCTCTTGAAGAGGATGTTCGGAAGTGGATTCTGCGTCTTGCAGGTGGTGAGGTGTCTCAAGAGCCGGCACTTGAGGGTCTCATTTGACACTATTCGTTTGCCTCAGAATCGCTCTTAGAAATCCTCGGTAGAATTGGCCTTTCGGATCGTATTGTTAAATTAATTTTCGGCACCATTCTGGTAAGGGGTTTGTTGTTCTATAGTACACTTTTTTTCAGTCATTTGCACCACACCCGCAATCATTTGCACCTCGCCTCAATGAATTGCACCGGCGACTCTTATATTATTATACTTAACTATATATTGTATTTCAGAAGTTATATCATACCAGTGTAAGAACAAAATAGTCGCCAGCCTAGGAAAGTGACGGACCTGGTACGGATCAATACTTAACTGAGCAGCCTTAATGAACTGAATAGGACACAAAGAGTAAGTCAGTCATGTAAAAGTGATACAACATAGTTGTTGCTTGCTTACTTGATGACATATAGTACAGTACATTACACCGCCAGGCTTTCGATCGTGCTTTTTACGAGGTTTTTAAATCACAACACTGCAAATGTTTGCAGTGCAAACCTCGAGCGGGCAAATTGATCACACATAAATCCCAATGGGCAGCTAACGGACACCATCGTAACGGTAGCAATGGCATCATATTCATCTGAGCTGCAAAACGTCTTGATAACATCTTGCTTGGCGGAATCGTACGTTAAATACTTCGATGCCTCCTTCACTTCATTCACGAGATCATTAATGTTGCGCACTTCCATGATCTGAACCATAAATCCGAACAGATGGATTCTTATCTCCAACACATTTTTCATCCAATCCGCGAATACTGAAAGATATTTCCTTGTTCTCGCAACACTTTCGAATGGTTTGCATGACCTGGGGGAGCACGCTGCGTAATCGGCACGCCGAAGTCATTCACGCCCAGCGGCATATACAGCCAAGCCACAATCAACACCATTGATCACCCTTCCCGAAACATTTGTTATCGTGAAGAAACACCTCGCAATATCTAACGCTGTTGCCTTCGTCGGGTGGTACAGATCCACGCCACTAGTGAGCGGTACCACTCCCGCAACAGTCGGTACGTCACCATTCACTGATCCATAAAGTAACGTAGCGCGTTCCAATGCATTGCATCCATACCAAGCGACGATGATAGAGCGATTCGGTGGAGCTGTAGGTACCATTGGCGCATATCGAGCCTACATATGCGGTGACTTATAGTTGCTCAGTACCACTTGAGACGAAGTTGGATAGTTTGATCGTACCTTCAATTGTTGCTCAATACTTCGCATACCAACCAATACTTTCTCAGCGTAAAAGATTGCTAAAGTTGTCTCTCGTGCTTTATCAGCAAAGAGCTTATAGCATGAAGCAAGCGTCGCTCTTCTCCCTCCCCATCTTCGACTGTACAGTAATGGTCTGTAATGCATTTCAGTAAATATGTGTTTTATCTTGATATCAAGTTTTGAAGTTTATCATTTTAGGTATATCATGGTACAAATCATTGAGGCGAGGTGCAAATGATTGCGGGTTTGATGCAAATGACTGAAAAAAGGTGTACTCCTCCAGGTAATTAGTCTTGTCAGACTAGTTTCGAACCTGATTTTTGAGCTGTGTCACCTAAATTAGTTGTTGCTAATTCGCAGTCTATTTAGTCTCTTAACTATTAGCTACAATATATTTCCTAAGAGCAGTTTGTAATCCTATCTCTGATCGCTTATCACTCTGCGTGCGGGAATTTAATCTTTTGCGCTGATCACTTGAATGGTCACGTAAACTTTCTTGGAAGCATTCCAAACAAACCTGTAGTTTGATCCCCCGTAATCTTGATCTGGGGTGTTGCTGTTCATACACCGCAACAGCAGTTATCTGCGCGATTGTTTTATTCCACACGGTGTGGAAGTGTTCATACTTCGACTTGTGGGCGCCTTGATGCACTGTCTCATTTCGTAACTGCCACATCCAGGTCATCCCAATCGAACAGAAAGCCCACCAAAGTCGTTTTAATCCCACGCTACACGCCTCCGCTTTTGTACCACATCTGTTCCGTAATCTGTCCATCATCTTTTCCGAAATTCTTGGCGCTTCTCGTGTCGCGAAATGACGTTGTGCTTGCAGAACCTCCTGTTCTGTCATCCACCAGCCGTTCCAGCTACTAAGAAGTCGAATCCAAAATGTTTTGGCCAGACTGCACCCCCACACAATATGTGTGACCCCTTTCCCGGGTGCGCTACATTGTCGATCCATAGTGCACCCTCCTTGTTGATTGTATCCATCATAGTGGACATTGAGCTGGAACGTGGCCGCTCTATACATGCACCAGAGTTGATAATCCGAGAGTAAATTGCCATGCTGCCACAATGCCGCTGGTTCTTGATCCTGCATATACAAATTCCTGTCTGCTTGTTGTGTTTTCTCTTCCCAACGTTGCTCGATCTGCGGTAAACCTCGCGTTAGCAATCTGTAGTATACTCTTCGAAAGGAACGCCGCAACCACTGCTTAATGCTCACATACGATATGCCTTCCTTCACCCACCATGGAAAGCCGTGAATAGCCGGGTGTGCTGCACATACCAAGCCCCGTAACTCATCCCCTTCTCTTGCTTGTTCTCTCCTGCTTGCATCATTGTCCGCTGAATTCGTCAAATCACAATCCCAGTAAATCCGTCACTGCGTTGTAAGAGAACCCATTGATTTTGCGTTGTGTTGCATACCCCCAGTATTCGACGACTGGCGTCCGGTTTCCACGTAACATTGGTCCAGATATCCGGTGTCCACAATAATCGTAACGGCCCCGCATACCCAATATCTTCTCCAATTGGCACTCTTGGAGAGCACAGTATGATCGAGAGTAACCACCTCCCCACCTTAGCTCTAGTGTGCCCTATCAATCCCTTGTGCTTTACCTGCCACTGATACTTGTCCGCCGCTACCCTCGTAATGCCCAACTCTTGTATTGTCAACACCGGTAGTCTATCGTATTTCTGCCGAGGTAGACATAGTCCCATCCCTTCCGAAATCCACGGATTATCATTCCAGTGAAACGTGCCCCAAAAGGTATTCACATAGTCCGGACAAAGCCCATGCCACTCGATCTCGTCCAAATCCCCGCGAACCGTAATGTTCTCCCCGTATGTAACTCCCGTTGCTGGCTCCACATACTGTGTTTCGCATTTCCGCCTTAAACCTTGAAGATAAGCCTTCACGTACCTGTCTATCTGTGAAAAAGTCTCCTGCGCTGGACTTAAGTATCGTGCCAAGTGATGCTGAACTTGTGCCGGCAACATAATGTTTCCCGTGCTCCCCTTGTATTTACGAAAGTAACATGGAGAAATCCATAAATTAGTGTTATTAGGCTGCAACATATGCCACGAATTCCTCCACGCTTGAGAATAACGGTCACGAGGCTCCAATAGCCACATCATCGCTTCCTTGACCACTAACGTATGTACTGCGACCGGAATTGAAATGAGACCCAACCCGCCTGCATCCTTCGGAATGTACAACAAATGAGGCGAAATTTTATGCCGACTCGGTTCTGTTGATACTTGACCACCCCAAAGAAACTGTTTTTGTAAATGTACCAGCTCTTTATAAGTATTATCGTCAGGCAGGAACATCTTCGCCATGAATAAAATCGCCGGTATTGCCACCGCATTGAACAATGTTACTCGGTCCATCACTGTTGTGCCACATTTAGTCGCCGTGAGTAACCGTCTTTGGAGCATTCGAATACGTACCGCCCAGTTGACTTCCGCTAGCTGTTTTCTTCCTATCTGGTACCCGAGGTACCGGATGGTATCATTCTTCTTCACTACCGGTATACCACACCACTCGTCCCGTTGATGGGTGGTCTCGAGAAACACGATATTACTTTTCGCAGGTTGAATCTTCAATCCGGAAAGGTACCCAAATTGTTTGACAATTGCCAGCGCTGTATTTACTTGTGTCCCTTGCGCAAAGAAAATCATCGAGTCGTCGACGAACGCTGAGAATTTGTGCATAACGTTCGTATCATCTCCCCGTATGGCACATCCTTGTAATCCCCATGCTTGTGCAATAGCCATACCCAGCGGCTCGACCGCTAAAAGAAATAATAGCGGTGCTAAAGGACAGCCCTGTCTGATTCCGGATACGATTTCCAGTGGTTCCGACAGCTCGCCATTCACTAGAAACCGGGCGGTCGTTCCATTGTGGAGGGCCCACATTAAATCGACAAATCGTTGCGAGAACCCAAACTTAGTTAGCGTTGCCATCAGAAAATGTCGATCCACGGTATCGTAAGCCTTGGCAAATCAATAAACAAAATTCCTCCACTATGTTCTTCAGTCTTCTCCATTGCGTTTTCATATTGTTGCAAAATTGACATCATAATCACCACTGCCCTATCCATGCGACGTCCATGTACGAAACCCTGCTGTGAATCTCCAATCGACCGACCTAAGAAACTCTGGAGTCGTCGCGCTAAGATCTTGGCAAAATTTTTATAACTTGTCTGTAGAAGCGATATTGGTGTGTAGTCCATAGCATTGGACGATTCCCCTTTCTTCTTGAGAGGTATAATAATTGCCTCAAGAAAGGACTCTGGGGGATCAGCTCCATTCAGGATATCGTTGTATACCACTTCCAAGTCCGGGGTCAGGTCTTGTTCGAAATCTTTATAAAAATCATTATTCAATCCATCCGGTCCAGCCGCCTTTCGTCGTTCCAATGCCTTGATCGCTGCATGAATATCATCTACTGATATCGGTGCCAACAGCCGGTCGTTTTCCGATCTGTCACCTGCCGTGTTGTCCAACCGTTAACAAAATATCCCAGCTGCTTAGTCATGTCTTCTGTGCTTACTCCACTATGGGATCTCCCGAGAACAGCTTTCCAGGTCCAGTCAAATTTGTCTGGGATGCTATGATACGTACTCTGATCAAAAGTGGGATCATCGATAGTGATGGTTCTCACCCGTTGATCCCGCTCCCATGTTGCTGTCCGACGGAAAATCCAGCGAATTGATTCGTTAGATCTACGAAACCGCTTACCTAATCTTACCTGATTCTCGCGGATAACTTCATGCTCCGTGATCATCAGGACTTGCTCACGCGTCGTGACCATACCATATAAAGCAAGTTCCAGATCCCTCGCTTTCCGTTTTCTTCTCTGAGCCTCACGCCTCCTTAGCTGCACTATTGACTGCGTCCAGAAAAACCGTAATCTTTCCCATTTGGCTGCTCCTGTTTGTACTATCCCGGTCTTCTGATCCATAATTGCACGGATCTCCTTCACTGCCCGTTTGCGTCCAATTCCTGTTATGGGGTATTGCAACCGGAAGTTTTTTTTCTTAGTACCTTGCTCCTGAATAATCCGTCGTCGCATGTATATCTCTACTTGCTCGTGGTCAGACGGTACCCCAGGTGTGCTAGTGATCACCTGTTGAACCCATTCTGAACACCTTTCGGGAATGTAAAATCTGTCCAAGCGACTTGCGGAGTTCCCTCTCCAGAACGTAAAATCCGCAAATTCTGCCATATCATCCACTGTCCAGGCCGAAAATTGTACCAGTGCAGCGTCTTGTAGATGACTTTGTTTCAACATGGTGGTTAAGTCTCGACATTCCGCTACCCTACCCCTACAGCTCCCGAGTCTGTCCAAAATAGGTGTCTCCACACAGTTGAAGTCACCTCCCACCATCACGAAATTTTCTTTAGCAAAATTCCAGACTGCCTGACTACGGTAAAAGATCACACGGTTCGCTTCCGTGTCTGAGGGTGCATAAAGATTAACTAGTTTCCAGCGTCCCCATTCTAGAGCTATGATTCGCGATGTCCATCGACCCTGTTGCCATGATTGAAATTGCATAGCTAGGTTAGGAAACAATAAAATACCTACCCCTCCAGTTTTTGTCTGTGCCACACTCCAATAAGCCAGGGTTTGCCCCTGCCCATCCACTCGCCACATACGTTGCCACTGTTCTGTCAGTTCATTTGCCTCTTTCTGACTGGTTACATGCGTTTCTTGGACAAATATGCACACCGGCCGATATCTTTCAGTTATGTTTCTCCAAGACTGCAACCACTGGTTTCTTGACTCCATGGAATATCCACGTACATTCTGGGTGATCACCCTGAAATCCTCGTCAGTACTTCCTTTGTGCCCTTCTACCCTTGATCGCGCTATGTCTCCTAGTCTTGCCACTGTCTGCTTACTGTATGCGTCCATTCTATCTAGAATGGCTGATACAGACTGTAATTGCGTTAGGTCCCGTGGCACGCCCTTAGTAACGCAACGGGGACTCTTCCCTCGGATTCGTCCCCGCTCCTGTTCCTTCCATATCTACCGTTTCCACCTCCCCTACATTCGTAGATATGTTGGTTAGTGATGCGTGAAAATATGTCGTAAGGTCTTTCCACACAGTAGGATCATCTTTATCCAATCTGTACGCTAGTTCTGCGAACGATTCAATTTTCATCCTGGCTGACTGGAACCTTCTGATCTTTATCCAGATTGGGTCCGAGGGTAATGCCGTTTCACCCAGAATCGCCGCTATGTGGTGTCCATACACATTCGCACATAACGCCGTTACTGCGAAATTGTAATGTCTCTGCGGAGCACATAGCTTCCACAAATCATTCTGACCATACCCATAATCCTTTAGTTCCTTCCAATGTTGTCTGCTCGCCCTCATCGCCGCTCTCTGGTAGTCTCCTTCCAGCATATGCACTCGATTAGCCCAGTCCTATAATAACTTCAAGCATTGAGGGTTAGAATTAGCGTCCGCCTTCGTACTGATCATTATCATTGCGTCCCAGTACTGTTGCCTCCAGTCCTTGACTAACTCACATATCACGTCTCTGTTAAGGCGTGTTATGATGAGATGCGGGTGACTGAAACACTCCAATAATTGAAGTAACGCGAGCTTGTCCTTCCTAGCAGCCCTCATCCATTCATTATGTGAGGAGTCGAATGTTGGGAACGGCGTGTTCAATTGATGATGCCACGCCGTCTTCATGGAATCCCAGACTTGTTGAGATGTAATGTCAGGCTCATCTGGAGGTTCCAATGTCGTAGCCACCCCCTGTAATGAGTCAAACAATTCTCTTTGTACTGGCTCCGCTTCGTGATGCTTGTCTACCTCTGACTGGGTATAAGTCTGCTCCACTGCTCTTTTCTTCCTGATTCGCCCTTGCTCCGCGTCTTCTATCTCTAGCTGATCTCGTTCTGGACCCTGTTCCAGCGATAGAGTCCCATTAGAGAAATTATGCCACTCTAATAGCGTACTCTCGTCCACTCCCAGCGTTTCTACTACGAATCGTCGTACTGCCGCATCACGAAGATTTGAGGATAGTAATTCCGCTTGCTTGGGTCCCGGAAGGCCCGTCACTGTATCCGTTAAAAACCTAAGTAACTCCTGACGACTGGTGTCCTTTTCTTGTAATAGGAAATTGATCTGGGCCTGTAATATGCGCGTGGCTGCTTCACTCATATCCTCACTCAACCCCTGTTCAACTGTTACCAGCTGCCGATCATCCTCGTGCTCCTGATTCTGTCCCCTCGCTGTCTTCACTCGCCCTTCTCGTGTCCTTATATTTCCTTGCTGTCCCGTTAACGCCTCCGGCTCGCTCATTACAACGTCCTGCGCTTCCGTGTTCCCCGGGGTTACCTCTTCCGTAGTTCGCCACCCATGCACGTATGCCGTATAATGAGCATTTTCGAAATGAAGTATGAGCGGAAGTTTCCCTTCAACATTCCTCCACTCTGCTTTCATACGTGTCACCTCTTGCACGCAGTGTTCCAACGTCAAAGGAAATTCTCCGCATGTTGCGAATTTTTTCCTCTGGGCTATCCGTGTCTCAGGCGCGTAATGAATAGCACCTAATGTTCCACTCATTGGGTCCACGCTGATCACATAAATGTGCATTTGTAACATCGTACCTAAACATAATATAGTGTCATTACTACCCCACGATTTGTAACTTACCGTTTCCGTTAATGCCGACGGACTAGTGCCATACTCGTGCAAGTATTCCTTAAACGCCACTTCTGATTGTTTTGCCGATATTTTATCATACCCTCTGCCCAAGCTACGTAAAGATTGTTTACGCACTCCGGCTGGAAATTTAGCAGAAAAATCCATCTAACCTCGCGCTACGCATCCTGACTTTAGTGTTGCCGTTGCCCGTTCGAGTATCTGAGGGTTATCCTCTAACGATGTGTTGTACAGTGCTTGTACAATGCTGTACGCCTGACAGTTTCCGGTTGATGGCGTCTGTACTTGCTGAAGTCTCATAGCTATTATTGCCTCCTTAAGTTGATACTTTTTCCCACTAGTCGACTCGGGATCGTCCCATCCAAATGGTTGGAGACGGCCTTCAATGTTGGTGACTTCCTTATTGATGCATTTCATTTCTTGAATTGCTTGACCTTCCAATACCAATAAATCGGTATTGGATTTTTGTCTCTCCTGAGTGCCTTTTTTTGTCCTTTTTTTTGTTTCCCCTGGTTGAACTTGTTTTTTTCTTCTAATTCTCCCCTCAGCACGGGTTCGGGTTGGTTTTTTGTTACCAGTAATTTTTCCTTTTCCTGTGTAGTCCCTTTAATTTGGGGATTTGAACCTCCTGTACCCCTGGCTGTGTCGTCCGATTGAACTTGAGTGCCTATAGTAGGACCCTCTTGCTCTTGACTAGGCCGTTTACCGTTTCGAACTACTGTCATCCATTCATCTTTTTGCGTGCTAACCCGCCCACTGTTACCTTCCCCCAACTCCTCAGAGCCAGTTGTGGTGTCATTGTTTCCGTCTGCCCGGCTGCTATTGGACTCCTCCTGTGATTGCACCACTACTGTTGCCGACTTACTTGATCCCACGTTTTCACCACGTGCCTGTTTCCGTCGCACGTCCTGTGCTTCGTCATGTTTTGTGCAGTTTTCCCGCACTTCCTTTATTAGAGCCTCCATGCTCTCGAAGATTGGCTCTGGTGACTCAATTTGGTCTACATCTTCCACCGACACCGAAATACAGTTATCCGTTAGTAATTTCTTTTGGGTTACGGTACAACCTCGCGCTTGGTGTCCAGCTTCCCCACATCGAATGCAGTGTATCTTCCCCCGTGTTCCTGGATGCTCCAAGGTCAACACTATCCCCACCATATGAGCCTCCAGATGTGACGTAATTTCTTTGGACATCCACTGGCATCCACTACAATTTCCCAATCCAAAGAAGTAGCTGAGAGAGGCCCCCCCAAATCCAGCTCTTCGAATCTAAAATCCACTTCAATTATCGATTGAAGAAATCCATGCAATTTTATAATGTCGATGTTCCGGGTGACATTACGTAAAATTATCACATAGTCAGGTTGAAAACCCAGCCCGGCTCTCGTCCCTGCAATCTTCCTTGACCATACCGGCTCATCAGGTTTCTCCTTTCCATCTACGTTCTTGAGACTGTGTACCTGCTTATGATATGGTACTGATACATTAACATACTTCTTTGCTATTTCCCTAGTTGGAAAATATAGATAGAGGCAGTGATCCGATGGGTTATAAGTGATCGACTTTACCTTGGCCAACATTTCCCATAGTTGGGCATTGTCCATTCCTCTCGCAGTCGCCGATGTCGAGATACTCTCCTGGAGGCTTTCGTGCTTTGAAAAGCCTTCTTAATAGCTGCTTCTCCTCTCATACCCATAACCAAGCATCCTTCGACACGGACTCGTATAGTCAAGATGAGTCGTAGTCTATCCTTAGATGTCATTATCTGTCTCAAGAACTGAGGTAATGTTCTAGATAAAATAGTACCCTCAGCTAGCCCCTTGACTACTTGCCACTCCTCATCACTACCGTTGCGAAACTTTTTGTTGTCCTTGCCCATCCAATCTTTCTCACATACCCGTGTTAACTTGTCAATTACTTCTGGGGAGTACACCTTGGGATTGAACATGTATGTCTTATGTGGACTTTTCACCTGTTGTACCGGTTGTTTGTTTACCTGTGACCTTGTGTAGCCATCCTTGACGAACACTCTGACCCTTCACAGCGACTTCAACCTGACAACTGCCAATCTTTCTTGATAGAATGGTATCTAGCGGTTTGTGCAATTTATGCGCAAGACTCCAAGCATCCAAAGCTTTCTGGCTCCATACTTTCCAGCTTAGGTTGTGAGTGACTACCAGTAATTCAAAGAGATCAATTAACCTTTCCAAATCATTAGTCGTCAGCTCAATCTTTTTAACTCCCACGTGGGAGCTATTTCCCCTCAACTGCTTGAAGGAGATCGCTGTTTCCTTAAACAATTGTTGCGTTAAATCCAACCACGTTTGCAAACGTGGCCGGGTTTGTTCCGCGTCTTTAACGTTTGGCTAAGTACGATAGCCAGTTCTTCTGAAGTATTCTTTTTGGGAGGTAAACCCCCCAAAACTGATTTAACTTCCCCCTGAGGAGCTACTACCGCCTCCTTTACTACATCCATATCGGATGGCCCAGATTCACCTTCCTTGGTCAGGTCAATCACCTCCCCTTCTTTGGTGTGATGTTCCTCTACGTCCTCGTCTGGTGCTCTGTCTTCTAGGGGGGATTCTGGGACTACTTCATCGATGTCCTGCGTCCGCGCCTCTTCTTGCTCATCCTTCCTTGGATGAGCTTTCACATTTTCGCTAATCCCCTGACCCGGATCCGGGGGTTTGCGTTCTTCACCAGGTTTTCCACCTGGGGATTCCATAAACTTAGCCTTAGGTTGCTAGTTCGCCGTGCAAGTCCAGATCCACAACCTACCTTTGCTGGGTAGGTGGGGTCGATGCAACAAAATCGGGACTGTGCTACCTTAAATAGTCTGTACCAGACTATTAATGAACACAGACTAATTAAGGGATGTTCGGAAATAGTCTGTGCCAGAAAACTAAACTGTCACACACACACCCTGACCATAACGTGGGTACAGCGTACCGTAAAACCCGTTGTGTCACACATGACTCCCTAAATAATCAACGGACAAGAATACGCCAAAGCTAACAGTAAATATGGAGATAAAGATATCCGGTAGAGCAAGCAATCCAGCTAACCGAGGGCCACCAACATGCATAAACAGTCTGGGCTTTTCCATGTTGAGAATAAAACTTTGAAGTCGGATGAACTAGTCGTGTTCTACCTATAGTTTAAACAATTGCGTCCGGGCGGTCTAAGATCTCAGAAAAAAGCGAATACGGACCTTTTAAAAAAATTGATGATAGGCTACCAAGTAATAATAACTTCTGTAACGCCGAGTCAGTTTTTGACCAGAATAGTTACAGCTCTAAAGGCTGCCTAAATCTATAATGGTACGATTTTACAACCAGAGTTATCAAAGATTTAATAAAACAGTTGAAGGTGTGTTAAAAATTATAATGTTATGCATCAGCTAAATTTTCTGATCAATCTTTCTTACGATACCCTCTATTTCAGCAAGAGTGTCTTCAAAACGATTGATATCAGCGGGACCGATTTGATATATATTAGATTTGACAAATTTATCGTCGTGAAAATACATTTTTTAATTCATCACACATATTACTTGCCTGTCAGCTTGGCGCCACCAACATACATTATTACTGCCATGGTGAGGTCGTCGTCGCTGTAAAGCTTGCGCGACGTGGCAATCGTAGCTCGATAGAAATTGGCTATAAACCTTGTAATTCGTCTCTTTAGTCAATCCGAGCGCTTGAAATTCATTATAGGTAATTCTATTGGCTAAGAGACGTTCTCGGCAATATCTATGTAACCGGCGATAATCCGTTCCGTTACGTTACTGGATAAGACACAAATTTTGGTAGCTCTGAATGTTCTGTAACGTAACGGAACGTGTAATGGGGTGCCATTACATAAGTGATATTTAAGTTGATATATCACAGTTCAATTTCAGACTTAATGTCTGAAATGTGAATATTGGATTATAAGTTGTTATAATCCACCTTGAGAACAGATTCTGATATAATTATCGAATCTAACAAGTAATCTAATGATAAAGATATCATTCAGACCAGCTTTATACTACATGTTTGTATGATTAGTTTAGATTTAATATAGTTATTAACTCTAAACCACTTATAATATATTCACTCTTCAACTCACCTTCTTCTGAGCACGTGGCCTTAGGTTTATATATATTCAATATATATATAGACTTAAGTGATTAATTAATAATAATTAGTCTACTCTAAAGTTATCTTAGGTAAACTAAGGAGGACCAAATTTACATTTGGTCCTACTCAATTGCACGCTTCCTCACTGCAGTTCTTACAGTGTAAGCCGTGTAACAACTAGCCTCTTACACCTGGT
>MIQA02003571.1:0-14473 GCA_001887855.2 Sclerospora graminicola | reverse complement strand
TGTGGCTATCTTTACCTTAGTCCGATTGGGTGCTTCCAAGCAAAAATCGGCCAATCAAAAATACCTACAACTGCTCGATTTTGCCTTCATCGATTCTAGGTGCTGCAACATCTTGGTGCAACATCTTCTGCATCATCCAACGCGCAACATCATTAGCAACTTTACATGAAATTTTTCGGAAAATAACTTACGCTGTGGTCTCGTACTTAGTCATAGTCATACACGGTAAAACTCACTGTGGTTGGTTCGTAGCTGGGCTTGCGTTCGTATCCCCAATCCATTCGCGTGGGACTGCACGTGCGGGTACTAGTGTGGATGACTATTTGCACACAAAGCTAAAACACACGCAACAAGTTCTTGTCCTGAAAGAGGTGCACGACCGCGAGCTAGAAAAGCTGGGTGTACAGCCTTCGGTCGCAAGCAGATGCAAGTTTTCGTGCAGGTGCTGAACTCATTCTGCTTAAAGGGATATATTCATTTATAACGCTTTAATTGGTGACGGAATAATGGCAAGAATGTTACATGACGGCAGCCAAGATGATTCAGGCGTGATCTGTACATACAATACATGTGATGTAGCAAGCTGACAAAGCTACATTTATTATGAATAGATTGAGAAAATTACTTAATGGGGCCGGAAAAGATGGGTTCCACCTTAATGGGGCCGATCGTACTTAGTAGGAATGGTGTGAAGCCATGGCTAGTTAGTTATTCGTAAACGCGGAAACAAGACTGAAATAGCAATGACTCGGATGCGCCTAGATACTGAACCTGACTTACATGAAGCACCATGGATGGAGGCGCTTAACTACCTCTCCACACAAGAAATGTCGGCTCATCACGAACTGGGACGTGATGAAACTAGACTTGCAAACCATCTTCATGGACAGAACACGCCGCAAACTGTAACAGATGCGATCCATGCGTACAAGGACTGCTCAGGATTCAGGATTGTTAAGAGTGACTACAACCAGAGCAAGAAATGGAGTTTCTCGTGTGAGACGCATGCCAACTGTCCATTCAAAACTTTATTGACCGTGCAAAAGAAAGACACTCTTCAGCTTAAACATTACAATTTTGAACACAGCGATGAGATCATCGGTGCTTTTGGTTACAATTTCTTTGACCAAGATCTACAGGATTGTCGATTAAAAGCAGTTCGAGTTCAACTGCTGCTGGACAGGAAACTGTGAGAGGAACACTGCGCAAAAGACCAATCCAACATTAGCGCTCAATCCAACAAAACGCACCTAGATACTTCTATATGCAAACTCACATAGCGTGCCCGTTCCGGATTGAAGCGCGTACAAAAGCCGACGGGCTCGCACGAGTGACGAAGTCGTGTAACTTCAACCACGAAGGGGTCGATTACGTTGGTAACCAGCGGCGGGAATCCACTCAATTTTTGAAGAAGGTCGTAAAGCAATGCGCGGATAGCACCCATCAAGTCAAAGGGATGGACGTAATAAAGGCGGCAAAGAGTAGGACCGGAAGGATTTTGCCATACATAAATGCGTATCAAGCTCCCCAAAGGCATCAACACCTTGGTCAGGCGGACGTGCTGAGTAGCTTCGCAAAAGTTCGACCTCTTCTTTCAGCCATGAAAGCGGCCAATCCAGGTCCACACGTGGACTGCACGGTTGTGAATCGATTTAGCGCATTTTCAAACGCACGTGGTCCACCCAGGTTTGAATCAGCTTTCTTTTGTTATGGGATAATGGAACCAATTGTGTCCAACTGCCTTCCACTAATCTTTTTGGACGCCTGTCACACGAAAGGCCCGGTGGACGGGGTCATTTGTTTGGCAAGTGTTGTCACGGGTAACAATGACACCATTGTGATAGCGGTTTCTATCAACTGCTGTAACGAGTGCGAGATGTCCAGGGCCCGATTTGTTAAGAATTTACTGATTGCGTTGCCGATATTATATACGAAAAACAGGGTTGTTGTAAGCGATCGAGACAAGGGCCTCCGTAAAGTCTGTGCTGATTTTGTACCACACATTCCACATTCATATTGTGCTCAGCATATTAAGCGGAACGTGAAGAGTCAAACGAAGCGAGATTTGGGCAGTCGTGTGGTCCAACTAGCCAAGGCGAAACGTGCGATCGACGCAGAGAGGATCTGGGCCGAGATTTCGGCCCATTCGGCGGAGGCAGCAGAATACCTGAGAACCATAGGAGATGAAAAGTGGATTTCTGCGGCCTTTCCATCTCGCCGCTATGGTATTGTAACGTCAAACCCGGTGGAGAGCTCCAACGCCTGGATCGAACCCGCCCGTCACATCTCAATGTGCACAAGTATTGATGGAGAGATTGTCACGGCTACGGGTCAAGTATGAAAAAATATATGACGACAGGACACTCTGCCCAAAAGCTGCGGAAGTGGTGAAGCGCAACGTACTACAAGGGCGGCTAAGAGCTGTGATTCCAAGTGCAAATTTTGTGTTTAAGGTGTCTGCAGGGGACGGTGTATCACGAGTGGTTGATTTACAGAGAAAGACGTGTAGCTGCCTGAAATGGGACTAGTTCGAGCTGCCGTGCGTCCATGTGTGCGCGGCCCTTCACTATAGACACTCAATGGGTTTATTCGTCTCTGCCAATGATCCCACGATCTATTGCTCTGAGCGGTACCTATACAAGACTATTCAAAACATGTATGCCGGCTTTATCTTTCCAACGGACATCTCGCTCCTAGTCCCAGATGATCTGATGCCTACGACTTCTGTACGCAAGCGGCTTAGAGGGAGGAAGCAGAAGAAGAGAATGCTGTCAGCGGGCGAGGGATAAGATATGGTTTGGGCAAGTGGGGAACTATTGGTATGGTATTGTGTGCGTGAGCAGACAAGTGAAGAATTTATTTTGCGTATGGAGTTACTGTCACGAAAATTACTGATCACATATTCAGTCAAGTGTCCAGGAAGTTAGAGTTTGCATCTCTTTTCTCCATTTTTTGGGCTCAGCGGTGAGCGCACGCCCCAGGTCAGCGATAAATGCGATGGCTCAACGAGAAGCAGCATTTCAAGCCCAACAAGACGCAATTTGCACTAACTTAGAAGGGCAGGGACGGGAAACCGCAAGCTTTCCACTTTATCAAGCCTCATATCTATGAAGTGGATTTACAAGATGCTTCCTTGAGAACCAAAGTACTGGAACTCGACGCATTATTCCACTCGACACACTTGTTGCACATTTTGGCGACTCATTGGCCTCAGTATGAGCAACAATTTAGCACATTGGACCAAGTTGCAGCGCAATGCAGGACACAAAGGTTGCTTTCCATGCCACAATGACAATCCAGGAACGCCAAACAAACGCAAAGTGACGTGTTTGCTTTACTTAAATGAAACGTGGAAAAAAGGCGGTGGCGGCGAGGTGCAGCTGTTTCTGTTTCTAAAGCCAAGTGTCATCGTAGCACCTAAAATGGACCGTGTTGTTCTCTTTCAAGATGCTTCATCGCGTCCTGCCATCGCACTCGGAGCGTTATGTGCTTACAATTTGGCTGGATGGAGGAAATGTGAATGCACCGGAAGATTCCCAGCTTCGTTTGACTCAGCACGACCTGGTCGACTGGTTTGGCTTTTTAAAGAGAATGCGGCGATCCCCTGTACAGCGGTTGTTGTCTCGAAGTGTGTATGAGGAAGAATCCTACGAGTCGTTGATGGAATGTATGCAGAGGACAGCAGCGGAAGGATGCGTGGAACTACTCAAGTCACATGAAACGCATTTGGAAAACGTTAACGCAACATTCCCCTTTACAAGCGACTTCGTGATGTTCAGGAAATAAACAGTGAAGATCCAGTCCATGTCGACTAAACACGAAGTCGGTTTGGAGAGATATTCTTCTTCTCTAGTCTCTTGACAAGCTAATAAGATGCTGGAAGTTTGTTACTGCGAAAAGTGATTATGAATTCCGAAAAACAGACACAGCTGCAATTCTTTGCAAACGCCATCATGATTTCACGGAACTACAGTATAGTACGAAGTACATCGTTGTAACAAGTATTCGGTGGCATGGTCCGCCGTCTTCGCGAGTCACCGCATAATTTAATCATCCCCTCTCAGCGACCCACAAACAGGAGCTTCAGCCGTGGTATTGGTCGTAACTTGACGTCTTTCTACTCTCTGTCTACTGCTGTGACCCTGCGACTCTTATTGGGCATCTTATTCGTTGTAATAGTCACTCGGTGGATTCTGTGGAGCTCGAGCTTCTTGAGTCCTCAGCTCAAAAATAAAGTAAAAACCCAGACTAACAATGGATGGATGTCCCACTTGCGTCGCATCGAAAACAGAGCGGGGAACGATACGATGAAGCTAAAACCGGCAGTCGACGCTTTTGTATTTGAACATTTACCTAATGATCCTGCGTACTAAGAGGAACAGCGACGACGAGCAGCGTATGATCCGCCAATGCATAATGAAGATCAAAAGCAGGTCGCTGACATGGTACACTGGGCCTGGAAGGGATACTCGACCTATGCCTACGGATACGATCAAGTAAACATCAAGACGTATGAAGGCATAAATTTGTTGGATCATGGTATGGCACCGACGCTTATTGAGGCACTCGATACACTCTATTTATTGACAAATTTGACCGCGCTAGTAAATGGGTGGCGAACAATATGGAGCAGCGAATATTCGTCAGTGGATTTATTAACTTCTTTGAAACGACAAGTCATTTAGTGGGTGGATTGCTATCGTCATTCTACATGTCGGGTCATGTGCATCTACTTACGACTGCAAATAAGCTGGGGATGACGCTCTCAGCTGGTTTTGACGTGTACGAACACGGCATGCCAGCGAAAGAGTTTGATCTTGTGGTACGATGCGCTCTTGCTTGGGTCTTATGAGTTACAGTTTCTATGGCTAGTACTGAATCATCTATGCTGGTGCTTGGTCTGTTGCACTGGCGAAACAGTCACGTGCTGCTTCGTCATTAGCAGAAGTAGGCACTTTACAGGTCGAGTATAAGTACCTTGCTCGATTGACTGGATTCATAAAGTATCAAGAGCAAGTTGATCGCGTTTCAGACACGGTGCGATGAAAGGCGTTGTTATCTCTGGGACGACCGCGTCTATCGCTGACCTGCCATCTTGTGTGTCTATGGAGCTCGCGAAACAAGTCGAAGAGAAGTATACCAACGGCCTTTTGCCAGTTAAGTTAGATAAAAAAAGTGGCAAGATCGATACAACAAAAGTCACATTAGGTGCTGACGGCGGAGGTGGGTACAGTGAGTATCTTCTAAAACAGGTGCGGTACAGCCATTTTACTGTTTTCCAAGAGTATTAAAAATTTAAACAAATCTACTCGTATAGTGGCTATTATCGGACTAAAAAGACGTATGACTCAGTACATGACAGCGGTGATGGCATCATCGACAAGCTCTTGGGAAAATCTAAACCAACTAGTTTGATCTTTAAGATAAGAGCTTTCTGATGTTCCAATCTGTGATTGGTCAAAAGACAGAATTCTACGTAGACCCCGCTTACTTTTCTTTTAATTTTTTTATGAAGCTTCTCCTAAAATGCCTGAAGCTTGCTTTGTTTCTCCAGCTTTTTGCTTGAAACATGTGTGAGATTCCGACAGCTAAGCTCCATACAACTTCTACAACTTGCCGACACCGTCACGCAGCAACTGCCTCATCGACCAACCTTTTGGCTATACTTGATCGTCCGAATGGCGCCAAGGTCAAAAGATTCATCTTGAGTGAGCTTTGCAAAATGATTCAAGTTTGCTGCTGCAAAATGATCGAGTACAGACCGGTCATCACTCGAGAAAGCACATTCGTGGGCTCCCAAACTCCACTCATCAATGAGAAGCCAATTTCCACCCCAAGAAGCGATTTGGTCGCCATAGCGACGAATAGCTAGCGACACTTGATTATGATTCTGACCTTCATAGCCCAGATAAAATACGGGTGCCATTCATGCCATACGTTTAAGTATTTTGGAAAGCGCACCAAGTCTTCCAAGAAAGGTGGGCCCTGCTCAGTTATCGGTGCTACCGTCAGTGCGCAGTCGTTTGCTGTCGCTCAAATCTCGGAATATGCTCGTTCGTAGTATGGTCGATACACCTGCTGCTCCATAGGAAGTACAGGTTCATTAAGAAGACCAATACCAAGGAAAGAAGGAGAGTTACGGTATCGTGCTGCCAGGAACTTGGCTAGGTACACCGTATTGTCCAGATACTGCTGACTTCATTTGTTGACGATATTATCTACTAAGTACGATCGGCCCCATTAGGGTTGAACCCATTTTTTTCGGCCCCATTAAGAAAATCTCTCGTACCTAAGTACGTTGTACCATCTTTTTAACTGAAGAGTCGCTCGTATTCTTGATGGGCAGAAAAATACTCCGATGCAAAACCGAACACTCCAGATATTAACCATCTTCTTAATATTTTTTTCCATCTTTGCTCTCCTGAAAGCAGGTGAAGACTTCAGCACCATTTCTTTCTGTGAAATCATTTTTCACGTAATGATACCCGATGCAACTCAGAGCATCAAACGCATGAATTTAGGGTTAGTAACCTTACTTCGGACACGATTAGCAAATCTTCAAATCTAAATCATGCTGGGTCGCTAGGCGACCACAAACAGCCACATAATATAATACTCCGGAGTAATACTCTAGAGCTGTTCAGTCACCAAACTGCTCACAAGGTCAAAAGTCACCACAAAAAGTCATCTCAAGGAATGAAGCTTTCAAACGTCTGGCTTGTAACTACGGCTGCCTGTTTTGCGGTAAGCAGTATACAACCCATAGCATGCACCGAGAATCAGTACTTGCGATACCCCGGAATGGCTGACAGCAGCAATGATGGTGAAGATGAAGAACGTTGCGGCGTGTTATGCATGTGGTTCAAGCGGCTATTTTTGCCTGAGCGTATTAGGAGAGCACTAACTGAACCGGAATATGGAAATGCCATTTTCAAGGGGTGGAAGCAAAATTTGCAGTCTGATGAATCCATCCGCTCGTTTATGGAAAGCGAAGATGTACCGGAAGACGCTATTAAAGAATTACTAACTAAATACCACAGCTTCATTGTAAACGACAGAAAACCTTAATATCACGGGTTGTAGCATTGACTAGAGAGCTGTCTGCCAGCTTGGTTCAACATCCGCATGCATCCTGTTATCTCTTTATGGTGAATTTAATAAACTTATGCTCGCACTAAGAATACAGTAGGTAACAAGTTCAGTTAAGTGACTTCTCCTCGGTTCGGCGTCAATGATACAGTTGGTTGTGCTGTACACAAAACAATCGCCGACGTGTTTTTTCACGCATATTGGCACCAATGTTTCATGTAAGGATGCTAATATCATTTTGTCAAGAGCTTTCGAGTACTAAGAACTTCCCATCTTTAGATCCTAGGAAGGAGTCACTGATTACCATTTTGAATGGTACCCGACAGTGGGTCTGGATTCTCGAAACACTGTTTTCGTGAATTTTGGACAGGATCAATTCGAAAACAGCCACATCATCGGTAAGATTAGCTTCAAAAAGTACTGGAACGAATGGAGAGATTTTAACAACATCTTTGATTTCAGACGAACTTTTTGATGAGTGCGTGGGGGGAAATGCTGGTAGTGCACTTCGTTTGCTGCAAGACACCAGGAGACAAGACGCATGCCAATTCTACCTTTAGTAGTGGATTATAACGGGTTCTGCCGGTTACCGTATTATATCACCCTACTATACCCAAAATTTCAGCCAGGGTATTATGTTTGGCAGGGTACACTCCTAAATGGACGAATCTTTCCTCTAGGATAATAAACGATGGCAGTGGTGGAGCGGTGTAGCAGGCTGAAAGTTACACAAAACAGCCGGATTCAAAACCCAGCAGTGATCACACGGACGGATTCCCCATAGAGGGATCTGGAACCGCCACGTAAGTCCTTTTGATTCAGATTTTAAACAATGCACATCAGATTACGCGCTGCAAACACAAACCGTTATATGCGACTAGCCCGTCAAACTCATCTGCATGATCAGCACTATCTCTATCATCGGATGATTCCTCGTCAGCGCTCACCCACCTACTCTTAAAGAGTGCGCCGTACACGTCGATCTTGGCAATGTGCCAGTTGCGGTAGTCTGCAAACCCAGCCGCGGCAATCGAGCGCTGCACGACGTCGTTGGGGACAGATTTCCACGAATTGCTGACCCAAGCCGCCACTTCCTCCACGCTTGGTGGCCGCGGATTGCTGCCCTTGGTGTACTGCACCCGGTCAGATCGCTTCCGCTCGTTAATCACGCTAGAGAGACGATCCTTGAACGACTTGAAGATTCCGATGTCCCCTGCCTGCAGGTACGGCGTCAGCCCTCCAGGGATCACCATCATCTCAATCTTCTTGCTGATGCACTTCGCCTTGACGTCCTTTGCTATGTGCGCTCGCATCGAGTCCCACACGAACCTTCTGCCGCCGCAAGAGTCCAGAATCGCTGGGAACATCAGGTCAATCCATTTCAAGAGAAGCTCGCTGTTCATCCGCGCTCGCTCTTGATGCTCGACGTAGACCGCACCGCGCTTCTGAATTGATTGTTTCGCGCCTTTCCAGATCAAGAAGGGTGGCAGCTTTGTCCCTGTGGCTGTGACGGTGAGCGCAACAGTGATCCGCATCGATGCAAACCCCGTCGAGCGCAAGACCACGTGGCGAGCGCCAGTGATGTCCACAGTGTCGCGCCACGGGTCTTCAAAGAAGATGGCCGTCTCATCTACCAGGAGCGAGCGGCTGGGGTTGAGTGCGCTCTTCTTGGATGCGAGGTACGCAAGGAAGCGGACGGCACGTGCAGTGAGCTCGTCGTCGCTCAACACGGTGAGGTTGGTCGTCAGTCGGAGAGAGAGGCCGTAGCGAGCCATGAAGCGCGCAAGCCACTTGTCAGATGCGCTGAAGTCCTCGTCATCCAGATCTGCTGGAGCGAGCTCGCGTACAGATACTTGGATCCACTGACGCGACACCTTTCTCGCTCTAAGGAACTAGATCTGATCAAACAAGACGTCCTCGACCTCGCCGAGCCGTGGGTGGCCGCCGCCACCTGCCACACGTAGCTGCAGGGCCGGGGAGTTCGTGATGGCGACACGATTTTTCCACCAGTAGCGAATCTGCACGGTATTATACCGGTATGTGAACCGCAGAATACGGCTTGGGTATTATAACCGGAAAGGGAATATTAACCGGCAGAACCCGTTACTTAGGGCCTGTCTGGCACCATCGCAATATCGAGTTGAAATCTTCTCACTATTGCAGGAAAATTATCAAAATAATCCAATTTTAGTTTGAGTGTAACGTAAACTTTCAGTTTAGTGCGCTGAAATGGATACCTAAGGAAAATGACCATTACTTTAGACTCGCAAAAGCAATGGTAAATCTGAGCACATGTCCGAATCGCCACAATAACAGGCAACCCAAACCTTATTTTAACTGATTTTTCATAGTGCTTGGCTGTTTTCAGGGACTGCTTCAACCCGATAATCAACATTCGGCTTCCGCTCAGTTTAGTGCGCTGTAATAACTTGGCCTTTGTATTGGGTGGCTTACGAAAATTATTAAATAAATAAACCTTTTCCTACCGCGCTCCAGATCTGTAATATTTTATTATATGTAAACGTAATAAAGCTGTAGAGGTATAAAGTTTCATTGCCCAACTATAAAATAAGACCTTTTGTTAACTGGAATCGAGTAGGAACGCATGGACAGCGCCAGATGTCCGTGTCGGCGGGACTTTGTGTTTACGTATGGGTAGAACCCGCTTGAAAAGGAGTGGAAAGTGAGTGAGTGCAAAGCGGCTGCTCCCGTTTCCAGTCTTAAGTGGGAGTTGTGTCTTTCTCGTTTACTACCGCCTCTCCACGCAAAACAGATCTTACTCACCCGTACAAAGCCGCAATGAAGCAGGCAACGACCAAGTGCGTGCGATGGTCCATCGTAACCGTGTACGAGTTTGGCGTGGAGCTAGGCGGTAGTGCCTTGCCCCGTCGTGGTGTTCCATCTATCGGTCTGGCGCGCAAACCGCAGCAGGTGTGGAGCGTGACGCTTGAGAAGTTTGGAAAGGTGTGGAGATTTGGAGCTCACTCGGCCAAACGCCGTCGCTGTCGGCGATGTTGAGCACAAGGCGAGCGCATATTACCAGTAGCAGCGAAAAGGTCAAGGCCGAGCTCGACGGAGAGTGCGCTGGCTCAAGCCACTTGAGCGTATCACAATGTTGACGAAGGCCGGCTGCAGCGAGAAACGCATTTACCGTATTATGATGGAAAGCTCTATCATCGTAATGTCCCGAAGGCTGTGCGTCTCGATGCAGCGCCAGTTGGGGGCGTGAAAGGGCGGCAACGAACTAAGGGGAGTTTACTTGATGAAGAAAAGCTCGAAACATTTTACGCCGTGCGTGTGGAATTGACGAGGAGGTATGGAGGAAAATGACATGTATTTACTCAGTACAAGTTGATTATGCAAACGTGACTTTATCTTGGTTTCCTACAAGCAGCACTACATATTTGGTGTGGCCAGTACAGCTCAGCGGTTACGTTACTCATGAAGTCCTTACCGTCTCCATGATAGCTCGCAAATGTTGTATTTTAGACATTTTTGACATAATTGTCAGACGGCATTAAATGTAAATGATAACGCACCTAGCGTAGCATACTGTCATTTCGCTTCATCTCTAAGAAAGCTGAAATGGCACCTTTCCAGCCCTAATTCGGCAAGAACAAATTAAGAACAGCAAGAATTAAAGTATATTGGGCAATGTATCGATTCAACTTGATAGAATAACGAAACCGTGCTACGTCTATACAAGCAATGGCATGCATGTTGTGACCACCTACAGTGAAAATATTTCTCACAGCAGACTCCATGCAAATTGTCGAGGCCGATTCATATTGCGCCGTGCTACAAGAAATGACATGCATGTTCTACTGTGATACTGTACTTCGTAATCAGATTAGCTAGGCGCGAGCTAGCATCCAAGAAGCCCTAACGCTCTTGTGTGCGTCTTGAATCAGTATCGAAGTCGTCACTGCTATCGCTCTTTGTCTTTTTGAGCAATTTGCTCCAATGCCACTTTTCCAGCCCACTTTATTTGGACAGAATTAACATACCAGAAGAATAAAATAACAAAAATCTTTCCTTGGCCTGCTGGCCCAAACAACCTGCGGGTAACCCGCACTCAACGCCGGTTTATAGCCCTACTGGGAGTCGAAGTACCTGCACCTTTTGAGCTCAGGGATGTCCTGCGACTCCAATCATTACTTTCCCGTCAATTAGTGCTGGTCCCCCCACTGAGATCTGTTGGAAGTCCATGCAATATTTGTTTTAGTCGTTCGAGACAAGCGTCTCTTGCTGTCATTCTGTCCATTTGACTCATCCGCTAAGTCGCAACCTTATGGTTGCAGGTCGCTGATTTGTGGACTCTCCCCTGAAAAGCCACACATCCGCCTATTTTTTAGCTATCGGTAATCACAAATTGTGATTACCGATAAATAAGTGTGTGAATCACAATCGCCCTTCTTGGCTTTAGAACGTCCCCGTAAACTTGCTAAGAAGATGCTATACAAATGATATTAAAAATATGGACGTTTTTGTTGACCCTTTGTTAACAGTTTCCCCTCACAGTTAATTAGGTGTGAATAAGGCGACGGAGGCGGTGTCCCCAGAAGTCGTCCACCACTGATAGCTTTAACAATCCGTTTTCCCTTTGTTCATGTTTTTCCGATATCAAGTTGGTGCAGAGTTGTTTCTGCACCCGACTGGGTCATTGCAATAATCTTTATCGTATTCATCGCTTTTCTCTTCATCCTGAACATCACGTCGATGCCTTGGACTTGGCATCAATCCAACTGTTGTTTCAATGACCACAGCCGCATGCTGTCATTAATTGACCTATTGGCAGTTGCGTCAACTCAAGTCTTGTGTGTGGGGGAGGGTCAACAAAACCTTCCATATTTTTAATACATGTATCTGTTAAAAAGTGAAGTTTTACGGTATATTGGTTTTATTAATTATCACATAATGATTACTATTACGGTACTACTTTGGAGCACTTTTTTTGAGAGATTCACGGTACTTTGCTATATTTAAGTAAAGTTGGGTGAAATGTATTCGGACCATAACCGACTTTATTTCGAGGTAACTATAGTGTAGGTTTTAAAACTGCTTGCACATTGTCTCGTGAGTCTCGACACTTCGCATGCATATTGATTAGGTAGATACTTAATCACTTCTTAATACACTTTTTATTAACTAAGTCCCTGTGTTCAACCTACGCGACAACGTCTAACTTGGTAGCTACGTCGACTGTTATACCTTGACAAAGTAAGGTATAAGTTTCAACAAACAAGTGCAAGTATATTCAACATTATCGACTACGACTTGACTTAAGCTTAAGTTCCTACTGCAACATGGAAAAGGATACTTTTGAACAGGTTATGAGCCCAAAAGGTCACAATGTCGTCGACAGTGATAGTCGTGAGGAAAAAAAGGACGCAGGTTTGGGTGCCGAAGGAGCAGAGATACTGAAGCTGGTTCGAGGACTAGCCGAACGGATGGAAAAATTGGAGAACTCAAGGATCAACGTGGATGAATATGGTTTCAACAACTCAATGAGGCTTGGTACTCGGATGCGAATGGCATCCTTCGACAGTACGCCCGAGAAGAAACCATACCAACTGAACATTGGAAAGAACCAGACGTGAAAAATGTTGGACCTACTCCACCACCGGCAGATTTTCGGTCCCACCACAACCAGTGGATGGAAACCATGGAGGTCAAGTGCCACAAGGTGCACCAATGCAGCAAGATGTTCCGATACCGCCTCAAGCAGCTTTCCGACAACCGCCCCAACAGATGTACCGGACACCTACAGCAAAAGACTGCAAACTTTCGATCCGAGTTTTTGGCGGAAAGGAGGTCTACCGGGGGCTCGGTGCCGGTTTCAAACAATGGGGAACAAGATTCATTCGACAAATCTCGATAGCTGAATCTGCGTGCGGATACCTATGGAGCGAGGACATCAAGGTCGACCTCCTTGGACACTATCTAAGCAGTACAGCCGAAAGGTATTATCAGCGACAAGTAGATTCATGGTGGAACGAGTCACCAACGCTCGTTCACATCATGAACAAGATGCTGAGTGCGTTTAATGCGACCATAACGTCTGCTCAGTCAATGAAGTTATTCACAAGCAGGAAAAATCCAAAACGCAGCTGGAACGAGCATTCCTATATATATGGTTGCCGTATCCGAGGCAGTGGGAGGAAGTGAGCCTCTCGTCCTGGAAAATATCGTACACTACGCTTCAAGTGAACTCAAGACTATATTAATGTCGAAGTTCGATCACACGAGAACAGATTTCCTCAGGCAAGCGGAACAACTTTGCCAATTTGCGGCAGCCATCGAAAATGATGCCAGAGGATCCACAAGATTCGGAAACGACACAATCAACTACGTGGAAGACAAGCCCAAGGAAAAGAAGTGCTCAAATTGCGGGAGACCAGGACATGCAACTTCAAAATGCAAGAAAACGTCAAGAAAGCAAGGAAACGTGCCTCAACCCAGCAACAAAATTGATTTTACGCTGGCAATCACAAAAAATTCAATGGTGTCGAACAGCAATAGCTGGATACTTGACAGTGGTGCAAGCATGCACCTAGTCAATAACGAGACCTATCTGCGGGATGCAGAAGGAGTGAACGGTACATGCTTTCAAGCAGATGGACAAACCCTGAAGGTATCGAAGAAAGGTTGGGTGCAAGTACAAGTTACGTCAAACGAAACCGTACATACCTTAAAGATCATGGACGTGTATTATGTGGAGAACCTTTCGAGGAACATCTTGTCGTATGGACTTTTGGAAGAAAAGGGATGCGAAATGGTGTACGTCAGTGGTCGGCGAGTGATGAGGCACCGTGACAGCAAACGTCATATTTTTGACATAAAAAAAGAGAACAAAGTACTTGCAGTTGAAGTTATAGTTGACGTCCCAGTAAATTCCGATCGGGACTCAATCATGGCGATCTTACAAGAAAGCGACAAGGAAACTGAGGGCGACACCTGCGTGCAAAAAGGTTCTCTTATGCACTTCCATGCACGGTTGGGCCACCTAAACTACGACGCCGTGGAAAAGTTAGCAAAAGCCCCAAAAGTGGGATTATGTTAACAGATACCAGAAGACTAAACTGATTGACTTGCGCACAAGGAAAACAAACGAAGAACCCAAGGTCCAAGAGAGACAGTGGTGATAATGCACCAACCAATCGTATCGGGGGTGTGATTTGCTCCGACCTCAAGGGGCCAATAACCCCGAGAGATAGATTCGGAAACAGGTACATGATAAATTTTGTGGATTTCAAGTCAAATTATGTTCGTGTATTCCTCGCGAAGAGCAAAGACATTGCTGCCAAGAAGTTCGAACATTTCCTGGCGTTTTTCGAAAGGCAGTTTGATTGCAAGGTGCATATCCTACGGACCGATGGAGGTG